>JARFJB010000902.1:9117500-9370000 GCA_036346205.1 Vesta saturnalis | reverse complement strand
TATCCGATTTGTGACGTAGGTTTGGTTGTGTATATAAGGTGGTAAGCTTTGAGCCTATCAGGAAAGTTGAAGCTACCAATTTTCTACCCAGAACGTCCTACTTTTTCCGGATTGTAAAGTGAGAGTTTGGAATTTGTTGTGAGTGGGAGTAGTAAATGTTCGGTACACCATATCCCCTCTTAATTCTACGACCCCGGTCCTACTTCACGGAACATGATATGTTTCACCATTTTTACTTTCGTTTTTTTCTGGATTTGGAATTTTCCCTTCTAGGTGTCTCCTTCACGGACACACCCGGTTTATGACCTGGCGGGGCCTTATTTTAGATTTTAGAACTATAGTCACCAACTGCCAGAGTGTTGGCTACCGGACTTTTACGTTTATCTGTAATGGTTAGTTAGGTTTAGTGTACTTTATAGGTTAGTTTTGTTCTTTTAGGTTAGTTTAGTTTTTCAGTTTCAGGATATTTTCCTGTTGAAAATATCTTGAGTCGCTTTCATCAAAATACTAGTGTAAATAAGAATTATTGCTTGTAGGTATATACTGAGTGTATGTGTACTTGAAATTCATTTAACATTTCCTATAGCTTCTCCCTATTCACTCTGTCGTATCCTCTCTCCAGATCTACAAACGCACAGTACAGCTTCATTTTTACACTTAAACACTTTCCGATCACGTGCTGGAGAGCAACCATCTGATCAAATCGTCTCTCTGCATGAAATATCTAATCTTAGTTTGTGTAGTTTCCCGTACTGCATCAATCAGTATTCTTCCAAATA
The DNA here is from genome assembly GCA_036346205.1 of Vesta saturnalis. Classification (NCBI taxonomy): domain Eukaryota; kingdom Metazoa; phylum Arthropoda; class Insecta; order Coleoptera; family Lampyridae; genus Vesta; species Vesta saturnalis. The sequence continues at coordinate 9,369,221 of JARFJB010000902.1, read as the reverse complement.
CTTTACCAGGTGCATTGAGCAAACTTATTCATCTACGCCTGCTCCTTTACCGTTTTTCAACCTTCCTATCGTTTTCTCTACCTCATTCATACGAATATCCTTCTCAGTTTCATTAACCATTCCTTCTATATTCTCCTTATTTAACCCTTCAGTCTTACTTTCCTACTGTACAGCTTTCCGAAATATTCTTGCCAGCATTTCCTCGCCCCATACTATTGCGTTGGACGTATTCATAACTCCTGCAGCGTTCTGTTTTGGGCCACGTTTTGAAGTTTTGACCCATTTCCAGAAGACTTTTTTAAATAAAGTCTAAGATTTTATTTTGTGACATTTTTTCAACGTGTTCCCTTTTATTTTTAAGTACGCTAAGTCGACACAACGGCTCAAAAAAACCAAACATCGACGTTTGAAATGATTAGAACACACTCCTTTTGTAAAATTCGTAAATACAACGTCTCGCGTTGATTAGAATTCAAAATTCGCATAATTAAATGGGCGTAAATTTTTCGTGCCGATTACACTCCGTTTTATTTATACGAGCGTTACAAAGTTGCGGAATTTAAGTACACTTCTCTAAATTAGGCAACCTTAGGAATATTCAAATATGGTCCTGAACAACTGCGTGCACGGAAGATAGTGCCGTTAATATGATAGATAGAGCAAAACTTTTTGGGCAGAAGTTATTCGTCACGAAAAGCTTCAAGACCTAAAAATATTGATGCACATACGGGCTACTTAGGGTTTCCTCTGATGTCTTAAATAGAACCACCTACATATTATTCTATATTATGATTCTACATGAAATTCACATAAATAACCCCCTGTATCTTCCAAACGGCTAAGCCGATTTTAACAAACTTGGACCAGTTGAAATGAGCTATTCTTGGGCTACAAATGTTATAATATTTGAAGTTTTGTTAGTTTCACATGTCGTTGCTAGAGGGCTTTCTTCGACATTCCGACAGAAACGGTTAATTTTCGCAAAAAAATTAAATGCATTGGTATGACTTTTTTTTCATGAACAAGGAGCTAAATGATATCTAAACAAGCTCGCGAAAACCGCATCTCGATATCTTGTTCCTAACCTAAAATATCGGCCAAAGAAAACTTTATACGAAAATCTCTTAAATTTTTATTTTTGTTTAACTATATTTTTCTGGAATTGTTTCTATTATGTAAGTTGTGGCCCTAAAAAGGACCGATTTAAAGGAGGAAAGTTCTTAATGACCATGTAAATGCTCGAAATGCTGACCATCACTCTGTGCATTGCTGAGGCCTCTTACGGGCAGACAAAACTGCAGTTTCAATTTCGGCTGTGAATAGGTTACTTAGAAATTGCGATTTTAAATGTTTGTAAATTTATTCACTAGAATAAAATCACCCTTTTTGGAATTACTACGGGCAAGTAAGCAATGCTAAAAGTTATAAGAAAGGCCTATTTTTTGTTTGTTTAAATGCATATTCACTATGGATATATACGAAAAATACAATTAATAGAAGCAGGCAATGGAAACAGATACCTAAACAAAACATACATAATCCTCAAACAGTCAATACTTAGCAATTTTTGTGCTTTCAAAATGCGTTTTACGAATAACGAAGCTGTTGATATGCTTGCAGTTTATTTTGAAGTGTTTACGCGGCTCGATATCAATCGGCGATTTAAGAGTTTTTCTCCGATTAATGGCGATTTTACGAGTCAATGGTAGTTTTCGGCCTACGTTTCAACGCAAAGAATTGGAAGAACACAAGAAAATATTAACCGTGTACTGGGCTATACTGAAGGAAATCCTCATGTTAGCACAAGAGCATTATCCACTGAGTTGGGCATATCACGGACAACGGTTCAAAGTATTTTGAAGGACCATAGGTAAGTTCTAATGGCCATCAAAATATATAGGTATTCGTTTAAACTTTTTTAATTACTTTAAGAATGCACCCATATCATGTCGTTTTGCATCAGGCCTTGAAACATGAAGAATTTGATCGAAGGTTGGACTATTGCCATTGGATGTTAGGCATGATACGCGAAAATAGAGAATTTTTATTTCAAATTCTTTGGACCGATGAAGCCACCTTCAGTAGTGACGGTAGAGTCAATCTGCACAATATGCATTATTGGTCTACAGAAAATCCTCATTGGTTGCGTGAAGTTTAGCGCCAAGGACGTTGGAGTTTAAATGTATGGTGTGGCATACTGGGAGGAAGAATTATTGGGCCATATTTTTTCGAGCAACCCCTAAATGGCAATGTATTTCTTGACTGTTTGGCCAATCAATTACCGTTGTTGTTGGAAGATGTGCCTCTGGAAACAAGGCAAACATTGTTTTTGCAATTGGATGGATAGTTGCCCAGCACATTTTACTATTAATGTGCGAGAGCATATTAATGCAGTATTTCAACAGCGATGGATTGGAAGAGGAAGTCTGTTTCCATGGCCTCCGCGATCGCCAGACTTAACTTGCCTCGATTTTTATTTATGGGGGCTCTTAAAGGACATCGTGTTTCGGACTCTACTACTAAAGAAGATATGAAAAACCGGATTCGTAACGCAATCCGTAACATACCGAGAGCCGAAATTGAAGCTGCTGTTTTGTCTATTCACGAGAGGCTTCAGCAATGCATAGAGCGTGATGGTTAGCATTTCGAGCATTTACGGGGGCATTAAAAACCTTCCTCCTTTAAATCGATCCTTTTTAGGGCCACAACTTATATAATAGAAACAATTCCAGAAAGATATAGTTAAAAAAAAATAAAAATTTAAGGGATATTCGTATAGTTTTCTTTGGACGATATTTTAGGTGAGGAACAAGATATCAAGATGCGGTTTTCGCGAACTTGTTTAGGCATCATTTAGCTACTTGTTCATGAAAAAAAAGTTATACCAATACATTTAATTTTTTTGCGAAAATTAACCGTTTCTGTGGGAATGTCAAACAAAGCCCTTTAGCAACAACATGTGAAACTAACAAAACTTTATAAAATTTGTAGCCCAAGAATAGCTCATTTCAACGCGCCCAAGTTTGCTAAAATCGGCTTAGCCGTTTCGAAGATACAGGGGGTTATTTATGGAAATTTTTGAATACCCCCCACCACTTTATTTTTAGACATACGTCAAAAAGTGCCAAACAATAAAAGTTCAGATTATCCTCGACTTTAAAGATCAGTTATTTTTTTACTAGGTTACTATAGCAGAATTGACAGAAACATCACTTTTTTAGATTCAAGATTGCAGTTACGCCCTCTAGCGGCCATTTCAGAAACTTGAAAATATTTTCCAGGTTTTAGTAATAACTTTTTTTTTGCACAAGCGTCTACGATGGATAGTTACCCAGATACAGTACCTCGCATTCTTAGTTGGCCACCCTGTACAGTCAGTTGGTCATACTGTGCCTAACTGAACTTGATCAGTTATGCGACATGCGTGGAAGTCCATAGGCCTCTTGAGTGTAGTTGACCACGGCCAAGGAACCGGGAGGGAGGTGAGAGGGGCCCTAGCTGTCCCTAGGAGGCAGACCACGCATGGCATGAGACACTGGTCCGTCCTATCTTGGCCCTCAGATGTATAATGACCTTCCCCGTGCTGCCAATACCTTGAGTGGCTTCTCTAAGTTGTTAAGACCCTACCTAGCCTTGCTTACTGACAATACACGGCAGCCAACACACACTCCGGCAGATAGACCATCTGTTCAATAATTTCAAAATTAAAAAATTCTTCTCTTTAATTTTAACTTTAAAATAACAAGAAGTACATTTCATTCTTTTTCCTTTTTTCTTTCTTGTTATTTCTTATCAGAAGCGATTAATTTATGTTATTTCATTAGTATTATTATTTATTTTTATTCTCAAAAATGCTATTACATATGCCTAAACATAACTATTAGACATTATTACTACACTATTACCTACAAGTCTGAACTCCTTGCCACCCTCTGGCTTGCCACTATGGCAAGTAATTTCTGTTTATTTTATCGTATATTTTATTTATTGATGTAAAGAAATAGAGACAATGTTTATCGAATGGAATTTTTCTTACGATTTTAATTAATAGTTGTGCCTTAGATTATTGTTTTAAAAATACCACAATAGTAGAATATAAATAAACAAATGGTGGAATGAATAAGATTTGTATACATTACGCTTAATAATTAGACCCAAACTGGTGATCTCCGTTGATACGATAAATCAATATTAAGAACAAACATTTCATTACTTTACAATTATCTTAACATCTACACCCGAAATAATTAGCTTAGTTGCATATAATTTTTGTTGAGCGTGCCTACATATTTACGAAAATCGTTTCTAAAATTTTTGTCTTTACCAAATTGTAGCCCATCTATACCATGTGTACTTAACTCGTTTATCAAGCGTTGACTTCATTTTTTCAAAATTTTACTGACAACACCCAAAGAATTAATAAGATTACAATTTACATTCGTTTCCTTAGTTGTAAACTACTGTACAGGGGGTAGGCTACCTTATCAGCATTTAATATCTATTTTTACAGATTTGTTATAGAATCACCATATTGGTTACTGGTCAAGCAACAGTATCTATCGGCGTGGGAGGTACTAAAAGTAATGGGCACTAGAAACGCTGTACCAATTAGTGCAAACCAAGAATATAATCCATCCATATTACAACAAATACAGACATTTATTAACCCAAGCTTTATGAAGGCACTTCATATGGTACTTTTATTTGACAGTGTTAGCATGTTTGTCACGCTCATGTTTGGTAATACCAGTTCTCTCAGTTATAGATCGACAATCTTCTTTTTTTATAGGCGTCATAGAAAACGAACAACACATTAATAAACGCCAATTTTTAATCAATGTACTATGTGAGGTAGGTATTTCGTTATTAATAATATGTTACCTCTAAGACTATAAAAATAAAGGAAAGGGAATTGTGCGTATAAAGGGCGTATAATGTAACAGATATTTTATGTTTTGCAAGTTATTATTTTTTACTGCAAAATGAAGGTAACCAAGCAAATGCTATTAATGAAGTTTCCTACACATCCATCATTAGAAAAACATCTTTTTCACAATAATATTACTTTATTATAAGTGTTTTGTAACTGTAGTTTCCTATTAGTGTAGTTGATCGGCCTATTTCCACAGTTTATGGTTCTAGAGCGCGACGTTTCGGAAGCGGACTCTGCTTCCGTCATCAGGCTTAGTCCTGAGAAGGACTGTTTTCGCACTTGAGTCGAATTCATATGTTATATATAATTTTTTCCCAAGCACTTAACTACTCTCAGATTCGAACTTAGTACCTTTCACTTACTAGTCTGACACCTTTACTGCTGAGCCACTGAGTAATCCAATATATATTTTTTAGAACTTATATGTATATTAAACTTTTTCGTGGTTTCGCAGAAGTTTATTGCGCATGTTGCGCCGTAACTTCTTGCGCAGGTGTATTGCGCTTAAGCTCTTCGCGCATTATTGGAATCCATATGGGTTTCATTTCTACACTAGCTTGGTTTATTGGGTTTTCTGCTAGTGCGATGTATGTGGCTTCTTTGAGTTTCCGACGAGTTGTGTTCTCGTCCTTTGCCACTATCTCTATGTTATCCCATTGGATGCGGTGGTCTTCATTCCAGACATGTTCGGCGATTCTTGATTTTTCTGTTTCGTCTTTGCGGACGTTGTTCGTGTGTTCCTGCGTTCTCAGTTTGAGTGGTCTACTGCTCTCTCCTATGTTTGCTATGTATGCAGTAGACCACTCAAAGTGAGAACACAACTCGTCCGAAACTCAAAGAAGCCACATACATCGCACTAGTAAGTGAAAGGTACTAAGTTCGAATCTAAGAGTAGTCAAGTGCTTGGGAAAAAATTATATATAACATATGAATTCGACTCAAGTGCGAAAACAGTCCTTTCAGGACTAAGCCTAATGACGGAAGCAGAGTCCGCTTCCGAAACGTCGCACTCTAAAAGCATAAACTGTGGAACTAGGATCAACTCCACAAATAATATTACAGTGTGTGTATTTTGACAAAAATCAGAATAGTAAATAGCTAGTGACACAATATTATAGTTTTCAATATAATATATTGTAAGTATTCTAGCTTTTCACATCGAACTCTTCATTATAATCATTTACGTACCTATGAATGTGTTGTAAACGCCGTATTTCATTTAGTACACTTGCCTTGTACTGAAACTTCAGTGGTACAGTGGAGAGGTTTGTTTCTAGAGTAAGAAGGTTGTAACGGGTTCAATCGAAATTAGAACACCTAACGGCAAAATTAACAAACTAGTTGGTCGTTAGGGTCATGAGTGTTACTAATTTTAGTTACAAATCGGGGAGTGTTCTGGATGCCACCCTGTCTTAAATTGGGTAAAAGCACACTAAGCACAGCTCCAAAACAGGCAAAAATACATACACATACCTTTTTCAGCCACCTGCGGGGTCATACACTTCCGCAACTACCCATTTAGGTCGAATCTATAACGTAATGCTCCAAACGATCAACAAATAGCTCTCAATGTACGGATTTTGTAGAACTAAATGAAGTTCTAAACTCACAAACAAATCTAGTCACTACAAAATTTGAAACTCTAAATTTCTGAATTCAGATTTAATTTACCTTCACTTCAAACAAAACTCCTATCTACTTATTTAATCCAAAATTTACTTTAACATTGGTCTATTCAATCAACTTAAACAATCTAAATGCATTATAATAAAATTTTAAATCAATCTAAAGTTCTTGTCAATGGCACAATATGAAATTCAGTTTCACCGCTTAAATACACACATTTTACCTAATTCCTTTTTGTAGTACAACAAAAGCGCTTTCGGGAGATAAGAAAGCGGAACATGCCCTTTTCGAAGTATAAAAATCTTAAAATAATATTATCCACACAATAATAGATAATAAATTTAGTATGAAAATGTAAACTTTCACCATTAACACTCATAATAAAATACTTATCTTTTTTGGAATTTTTTTTTTTTTTTTAATTATACAATCTAAACGTTTCGATAACACTTACAGTTATCTTCGTCAGTAGTAATGTTTGTTAAAAATTGTTAAGGATGTAGTAAACAATTTTGTCAAATTTGAAAAATTAAAACATAAACATAAGCCTGCTATTAGTATAACAGTTTGGGAAACATAAAGCCAACCATAAAATTTTTAGTAAAGAATAAGTAGGTCATAAAATTAAATATTATTAAACTGCCTCAAAGATGACAAACCAGAACACTCTCTACGACGAAAGCTAACAATGAAATTTGCCAGCCAAAAAACACATTTAACAAAATTTAATCGAGTTATGATGTAAGTGTAAAGTTGTGAAAAACTTCAATTTTAAAATGATAGAAGCATTCACAAATCCAAACATTACATCAAATAAAATAACCCAGTTAAATCTAACAAAGAGATATCTTTATCAATAATTGGAAGTGTTATTAACAATGAAAAGCACAATGCAGAACGTTCTTTGTAATTTTTAATTTCAATTTAATTTCAACTACTTATGTTAAATTATAGTGCTGTGGTAATTTAACATATAATTGGTAAAGCATTTGCTTTAAGGTCTAGGAAAAACACAGCAAAAAACCTAGACATACCAAAAGTTGAAAACAAATTAAAATCAAGGCTCTTTTTTAATTATAAGATGCCAAAACCTCTTTAAACGGAGATTTTCTTCTTGTCTATTAAAATTATTCGGGTGTTTATATATTTCAATAGCTTCACGTTGCAAACGAACATAATAATGGGTTTGTCTTGACAATATTTCCATATTGTCAAATTGAATGTTATGATTTAGATTATTCAGGGCATGGTCAGCCACAGCAGACCTCTCTGGTTGACCCAATCTACAAAATCTCATATGTTCTTTGCGTCGTCGTGTATCAAAGCTACGTTTGGGTGGTCCCGCTGTATACTTTTCGACATGAACAAGATAACTTATACACTCCGGAAGATGATAAAGGGTTTGACACATCTTTAGGTGATCTTAAATGTTCTTTAATTTTTCTTGTAGGTTTAAAATAGTCCTAATGCCATATTTGATTAGGATTTTTCAATTCTATTTGTAACATTAGCTATAAAAGGAAGAAAAGCAGTACCAACATTAAGAACTGGTTTTTCTTTAAGGTTGCGCCTAGAAGGTGTAATAACATTATTAATATCTGTAAGTGAATATCCATTATCTTGTAAGGATTTTCTTAAATATTTATATTCATCATTCAAAAATTCAGGGTCACAAATTCGTTTTGCTCGATCTACTAAAGATTTAATTACCCTAATTTATTGACGTGGATGGTGGTTGGATAATTTATGAAGGTATCTATCAGTGTGTGTCGGCTTTCTGTAAACCTTAAAAGATAGTGAATTATTATTTTTAGATATTAATATATTAATTATAGCTAATGTTACAAATAGAATTGAAAAAATCCTAATCAAATATGGCATTAGGACTATTTTTAAACCTACAAGAAAAATTAAAGAACATTTAAGATCACCTAAAGATGTGTCAAACCCTTTATCATCTTCCGGAGTGTAAGTTATCTTGTTCATGTGAAAAGTATACATCGGGACCACAAAACGTAGCTTTGATACGACGCAAAGAACATATGAGATTTTGTAGATTGGGTCAACCAGAGGTCTGATGTGCATTGACCATGCCCTGAATAATCTAAATCATGACATTCAATTTGACAATATGGAAATATTGTCAAGACAAACCTAATATTATGTTCGTTTGCAACGTGAAGCTATTGAAATATATAAACACGAATAATTTTAATAGACAAGAAGAAAATCTCCGTTTAAATAGGTTTTGGCATCTTATAATTAAAAAGAGCATAATGATACGCCTTGATTTTAATTTGTTTTCAACTTTTGGTATGTCTAGGTTTTTGCTGTGTTTTTCCTAGACCTTGAAGCAAATGCTTTACAATTATATGTTAAATTACCAGCACTATAATTTAACATAAGTAGTTGAAATTAAAAATTACAAAGAACGTTCTGCATTGTGCTTTTCATTGTTAAAACACTTCCAATTATTAATAAAGATATCTCTTGTTAGATTTAACTGTTATTTTATTTGATGTAATGTTTGGATTTGTGAATGCTTCTATCATTTTAAAATTGAAGTTTTTCACAACTTTACACTTACATCATAACTCGATTAAATTTTGTTAAATGTGTTTTGGCTGGCAAATTTCATTGTTAGCTTTTGAGAGAGTGTTCTGGTTTGTCATCTTTGAGGCAGTTTAATAATATTTAATTTTATGACCTAGTTATTCTTTACTAAAAATTTTATAGTTGGCTTTATGTTTCCCAAACTGTTATACTAATAGCAGGCTTATGTTTATGTTTTAATTTTTCAAATTTGACAAAATTTTTTACTACATCTTTAACAATTTTTAACAAACATTACTACTGACGAAGATAACTGTAAGTGTTATCGAAACGTTTAGATTGTATAATTTAAAGTACACCAATAAAAAATCCCAAAAAAGATAAGTAATACATTTAGTATGTTGCCATCAGCGGCTATCGTAGAAAACTCATTAAATATATAACCAAATAATTTCGTTAATGTGTGGGAAATTAATGTGTCAGTATTAGGCTAAACTAACACTACAGCCAGTGACGCACACTTCATCTCCATTTTCTTCAATTTTCTAATGAAACAACTTGAACATTTTATATTTTACCGTCGCTAGAACTTCATAGTTTCTTTGCAGCTTTAAATAGTACTTCGATTAAACAAAACTGCAACTTTTCACCCTGCTGCGTCCCGATGACATTCACTAGCTTTAATAAACCAACCCTTTGTTTATTTAAAGTCTTACAAAACCCCTAAATGATACCAGTGCTTCGTGAAAACTACACAAAGTTCAATAAGTGCGGTTCGTGAAATCTTCATAAAAATACGCAACAGCGAAAGCGCATCTTACGCCTCAAAGCTTAATCCTCGATTCTCGACTCCTTCAAAATTCGCCAGGTTCAATTTTAAACATCCCAACCAATGTCTTTTCTCAAAAATCAACTAATTTCATTCAGCTTCACTGTATTAAAAAAAAACACTTATTTAGCTCGCTATATGGTCCATACTTCTTATCTATAAAATATTCCAAGCTTCATGGGCCACTTTTAGTTCTCCCTAACAAAACAAAACTGTATATAATCTCCCTCAATTAAACGCTACGAATATTTATTTCTTGATTACTCAATTTCCTCTTAATTAATAATCAAGGATCATATAACATTAGGATATGGTAATACATATTTATGTATTAAGGGCATAATCAGAAGATTATGGCTCGAGGGAATGTTAAAAGCCCGACGCGAAGCGGAGGGCTTTTATATTCCTGAGAGCCGTAATCTACACAATTATGCCCGTGGTACATACAATGTTTTATTTTATTTTGCACCATGAAACTGGAACAAAATATTAAAAAGATTCAGTATTTTCGGCAAGTTTTTAAATGCAAATGCAGTGAAATAAAGTCGACAGTAGGCTAATTTGTTGTTACTAAGATACTGTGATATTGCTATTATATATCATGTCATGTGTTTGCTGTCAATCATGCTGCTTAGCATCAATGACATTTCCGTGCTATAAAGACCACATTACGGCCGCATTTGAAGGCGTATAAAGAACATTATGGTGGCAAAATAAAATAAAATAATAAAAAAAAATGCTTTCCATGATTCTTTTACTTATGTTTAAATACAAACAAGCGTAAACAAATATTAACTAACGTACGGTATCCATGATCGCAACTCTTAAAATGTATTATATAAAATATCTGGTGAGGAACACCACACGACCTCCCAACCTACAAAAAGGAAATTAAAAGAAATGAAATAATTTTAATAAATATTTTTATAGGATAATTTTGCAACCTCTTTTATAATATATTAATTACGAAAATATGCAACATTGGAAAAACAGAAACAATAATCTATGTCAAACAAAACAGAGGTTAACATACATCTAGACGTTAACATGTGCAAAAACAAAAAAATATCTGCCAGAATGGCGTTTAAAACTTCATGTCAGATAGATATTAGCCATATACATGAAAAATCTGGAAAACTGGAACTGTGGCAGGATCTGTAATAAACAAAATACACCCACGTACCACACAAAATTAAAAAACACAGCGGTCGACTAGGGCAGACTAAAGAACATTACTAACATATATACCATCAGCAAGTAACGCTTCCTTGCTAATCTGGTGAAAGTGAAAGTGACAGTTATGAATGTTTAATGAGTTCTGAGTAGCGTAAAGGTCCTTGATCATCATTATTCATTAGAATTTGTTTGTTTTTGAAGATCTCTAAATTTTCATAACAATCAAGTTCGTGTTTATTACTAACATGTTTGATTAATGATACCTCATCTACTACATGATTTTTATCAAACATATGTAGGGCAACGGCAGATTTGTCCCAACGTTTGTATTTTATATGAGCTAAATGTACTTTAAAGTGAATTTTGATAGGTCGTTTAGTTTGCCCACATATATTTGTTCACAATTTTTACAATTAATCTTATAAATTCCCGACCTGTTCCAAAATTAACCATCAATTTTTCCAGCAAGAACATGGTACGACAATGGGCAATAGCTTATCTCCGTTTATAGCCAATCTATTCATGGGTAAATATGAGACAGACTTAAAACGCGATTTGCCTTATTTTTCTAGGGTTTGGATTAGATACGTGGATGATATGTTTGCCATCCTTAATACTAAAATTTGTAGCGTTCAGAACTTTGTAGAAACTTTAAATTCTAAATTTCCGACAATTAAATTTACCTATGAGTTAGAGGCAAATGACAGTCTCCCGTTCCTTGATACTCTGGTAACAAGAAATGGTAGTAAACTAGACTATTTATGGTAAGGAAACTAGCACTAAAAGATTCATAACCAATGACTCAAATCACTGTAGACAGCATAAATTCTCGGATTTTAACTTTTTGGTTCATGGATTGCTTAATTTTCTTCTTTCACTTCAAAATTATAATAAAGACTTGCGCACTATTAAAGGAATTGCTGCATACAATGGGTTTTCAGATGAAGTGGTTATGAATATAGTTAGAAAACAAACACATAGGATGAGGGTTAAGAACGTAACTACATTAGGTAACGCTAGAGAACAAATGGAAACAAAGTATGTAAAGTTACCAAACTATCCTGCTTATACAAAAGGTCTACCTAAAATCTTTTCCAAAATTAATTTGAAAACAGTCTCTACTTCAGAAAATAGTTTGCAAACTCTTTTAGGCAATCCAAAAGATAAAGTGGATAAGCAAGATAGGTCGGGAACTTATAAGATTAATTGTAAAAATTGTGAACAAATATATATGGGGCAAACTAAACGACCTATCAAAATTCGCTTTAAAGAACATTTAGCTCATATAATATACAAACGTTGGGACAAGTCTGCCGTAGCCCTACATATGTTTGATAAAAATCATGTAGAAGATGAGGTATCATTAATCAAACATGTTAGTAATAAGCACGAACTTGATTGTTATGAAAGTTTAGATATCTTCAGAAACAAAGAAATTTTAATGAATAATGATGATCAAGGACCTATAGGCTACTCAGTACTCATTCAACTTTCATAACTTTCAATTTCACCAGATTAGCAACGAAGCGTTACTCGCTGATGGTATATATGTTAAAAATTTTCTTTAGTCCGCCCTAGTCGACCGCTGATGATGATAGCGTAGCTATCAAAACGCGTTCGGTGTTTTTTAATTTTGTATAGTACGTGTAAACCATATACATGTTAAAAAATTCTATAAGATATCATTAATACAGTATAGTTACACCAAGCTTAGGGAAGGCGTTACCGATAAAGCTATACATTTGCAATGTACATTCATATGTACAAGTATAGAGACATTAATTTGGCGGTCTTTCAAGATTGTAAATAGAAGAAACTATGACATACGGTTTGGAACATTGGTTGCCTAAATACAAGTACATGTGTTACTGCAGGAACCAGATTTAATTTTATAATTGTATTTGAATAATTGGCAACAAAGGTTAATTAAAGCAAGTTTCGAAGTAAATGTTATAGATAATGAACTTAATCGATCAAAACATTTACGTTTATGCACAAGAAAACTCCAACAACCAGTTCTTTTTTCATCGAAAAATTCGATGACATTCCGAATGATATTATGTGCTTCGGAGTGAATGACCGTTCTACGCGAACTCATGTTTTAGTACACCCAAAACGACACAAAAAGCAAATTAAGAAAAACTAAAAACCGCGAATTGTCAAACCAATTTTTTAAAATATGTATTTTATTGAGTGTAAATCACAATCACAACCGTTGGTTGGTTGTTGGCGTTTGTTATTGAAATTAGTTGACAAATATTTTGGGTCGTTTCTAAGCTCGGTGGCACTGTATAACAATTTTCATTCATACTTAATAAAATTAATGTTTTGACATACTTTGCGTTATATTAAAAACTTTATAAAAAAAGTTATGTAAAATACAATTTTCTTTAAAAAATACGCCTACACTTTTTTTATAAAATTAATCGTTATTCAGATAATGAAAAAATTGAACTAACACTTAAATTCTACCTTGGGTTTTTTGCTGCTAAATTACGCGTCATATCAAAAATTGCATACAACCACCCTACGCAAGCAGCGCGCGCAAAACACACAGACGCACGCACAGACACAGATACGCACATACAGACGCACACACACACACAAACGCACACACAGACGCGCGCCAACTCACACATACACATTATTATATATATATATATATATATATATATATATATATATATATATATATATATATATATATATATATATATATATATATATATATATATATATTATATATAATATATATATGTTCCTTTTATAAAGTGTATTCAAACAATATTTAATATTTAATGTCACTAGAATTGAAAATAGAAACTGATTTAGTACATTATTTTATTATAATAGGTGTTCAAAATGACGACCATTTTGTTCTAAATTTATCAACCTCTTTCGAAAAGAATTGCACTCTGAATAACATATTAGCAGTCACCATGACTTTTCTTTGACGAAATTCAAGAAAAATTAAGAGGTTAAGTCAATGGATCATTGAGCCAATTTACTGGTCCTCCACGTCCAATCCATCTGTTAAGTAAGTGTCATTCAATATAGCACGTGTTTCTCGACAGAAATGTGGTGGTGCGCCGTCTTGCTAGAACCAAATTGCTTCACGTTGTTGCTCTGGAACATTTGGAATCAATCTTTGCAAGTCATTTCGAAGAAAGTCGCAATATCGCTGTCCATTAAGATTGCCATCGAAAAAATGAGGTCCAATAACAACATCGCCAAATATCCCACACCAGGTATTTATCGACCAAGGGTGTTGATTAGCGACTGTTCGCATCCAGTGTGGATTTTCTTGAGCCCAATAATCTATGTATTATAATAAAACAATGTACCTAATATCAGTTTTTTCTTTAGTTGATTTTATTTTTAATTTTGTTAAATTTAGCGTAGTGCCATTGACAACGGCATTAAATTATTCATTGATTATAACGTAGTTTTTTCTGGAGATTACGAATCTGGAAAGAAAACTGCACCTTTCCATTTAACATTTAAAAGTTACCCCCACCCCTAAAAAGTGAAAAGGGTTAAAACATTACTTACTCTGTCAAAAAGTGTCCCCCAACGAACCATTGGATCCCTAGATATTTCATTTATTTTCATTTAGCCATTTTCTCAATATCGCTTTGTAACACTTTAAAAGGACCACCCTGTATGTAGGTTGAAAGGTAAAAAATAAACATTTTACTGCATTATTAATAATTTACTACAATCTTCCATAAACTAGACGTCAGCTCAACCCTATTTTCGTGTCCATAAATAAACATGCGTTTCCCAATCTTGACTTTTAAACTTACCTGATTTCTAGCAAATTCTTGCAACTAAAACAATACTTAATTTTCTATTATAAATTCTACACACGGTGATAAGGTTCACTCCTTGATTAAGTTAAGTACAACTCCATCAATACGTTCCAATCTTTACTAAAAATTAGGTGTGATTTTAAGTGCGTCTCAGCTAAATTGACGGCATTTTAACTTCACATCTTTTATTATAAAGATAAACATTAATATTCCTTATATTTTAATAGTTCAACGTCTGACCAACAACACCAATTTTTATTTATTGCCAATAAAATATTCTCGACTACTAAGAAAAGTCTGTTTCTTGTACAAAGCCCTTTGCACGTCATTTTGTTATACATAAACTCAAATACACAACTATTTCAGTCATTTATAGCATCTGGTTTCTTTCTAGAAGTAGATACTATTTTAGCCAAACTACAGTTATTAGTAAAAATAATAGCATGGTGTAAAGAAAAGTATAATAATGCCGTGTACAAACATATTTTAACGATATTTTCAATGCGCAAAGAATTAAGGTCTCAATTTTTAGTTTAATTTTAATAATTTTAGATATTAGTATTGCTGATATATACCAGTTTTAATTTACATAGAAAATTTAAATGTTAGAGTCTGGCCATAGAAAATTTACGTAATAGAGGGCGATGGTACTTATAAGGTTCGTTCCTCAGGCAAATGGTTTTTTTTCGGAAGGTGTGGTTGTGACCAGTATTATAATTCGAAACTGGAGTAAGATATATAGGTTAAAACGTGGGAGTCATAACTAAACTAAGGTTCAAATCTCAGCTAGATAAGTCTCCGCTAACGAGCTTGCTTCGTAACTAAGGCAGGGGAATATACATTGTAACGGGTTCAAATGACCGCAAGGCAAATCTCCGCAAGAGCCAACTAGGCCGTCGTTACGCTGCCTCCTGTGGGGACAAAGCGTTAAGTCGAATCTGAAACGTAATGCTTCAAAAACACTAAAGTGTAATTATTGTTTTTTAATTAATGCTTTTTAAAAAATAAATAAAGTAAAGTAACGGTCGTCAGATAACTTTTTTTTTCTAGTTTTTCCGAATTTCAGTATTAAAAAACTAATAAACAATACGTAATATTAACAATGCACGGGTGAATGAGTACACTTTTGTAAAACTATCTTAATCGTCTGAAGGGCTTTTATACATAACTATACACAAAAGAAGAGTATTCATCCGCCTAAACGAGTACAAACTATATATATATATATATATATATATATATATATATATATATATATATATATATATATATATATAGGGTGTCCATGGAGTGTGCCAACGGAGAATAACTCCTTACACAATAGGGATAGAAAAAAAGTTTAAACGCAAAAGTTTTTCAGTAATCAAATCCGCATATTTTCGTTTATACAGGGTGTCTCATATGAACTGGAGAGCATGCAATTTCATTTTTTAAATAGGTCACCCTGTATTTTATTATTTTATGATTTTTCTATAAATTCTGAATTGGTTTTATTAAAGTCTATTATCACCTAAAATTAATAGTTTTTGAGATATTTAATGTTTTTTTTTAAACCACGATTTTCACGTCATTGACAAAGGGCATACCGTTTTTATTTGATATCCTTAAAGGAAAATATATTGCAGGTTCCTAGTGCATAGACACACTTAGTTCGTGTTCCTATAAAGATTTGAAAATATTATACAAGGTGTTGCCAAAACTATTCACAAAATCATAATCTTCAAAACACAAAATCTCAATTTTTTTAAATGGAATGCCGTTTTTTTACGGAAAAATGTTGATTAAGTAATAAGTTTTTTTTATAAAACATGTCCTATACCTATCTTTCATAGTTATAGTTATTTTAGTTTTTAAAATCTATTTTTTAAAATACACACCTCAATTTCAAAAATTTATATTAGTTGGCCATGGTTGTCATGGAAACATTAATAAACAAATGTTTGTTTGACACTGGCAGTTTAAAAATTCAATTTAAACAATATTGAAAAATGTGAAAAATAATTTTATTGGCGTAAAACTTCGTTAACTCTATCTAATACTACTAATAACAAGTAAACAAAAGATGCAAAAAACAATTTAAGTTAGATATTTTTAAAACAATATAACTCAAAATCAATTAATAGTTTTTGAGATATTTAATGTTTTTTTTTAAACCACGATTTTCACGTCATTGACAAAGGGCATACCGTTTTTATTTGATATCCTTAAAGGAAAATATATTGCAGGTTCCTAGTGCATAGACACACTTACTTCGTGTTCCTATAAAAATTTGAAAATATTATACAAGGTGTTGCCA
Source organism: Vesta saturnalis (assembly GCA_036346205.1). Classification (NCBI taxonomy): domain Eukaryota; kingdom Metazoa; phylum Arthropoda; class Insecta; order Coleoptera; family Lampyridae; genus Vesta; species Vesta saturnalis. The sequence continues at coordinate 9,351,996 of JARFJB010000902.1, read as the reverse complement.
AAACTATTCACAAAATCATAATCTTCAAAACACAAAATCTCAATTTTTTTAAATGGAATGCCGTTTTTTTACAGAAAAATGTTGATTAAGTAATAAGTTTTTTTTATAAAACATGTCCTATACCTATCTTTCATAGTTATAGAGTTATTTTAGTTTTTAAAATCTATTTTTTAAAGTACACACCTCAATTTCAAAAATTTATATTAGTTGGCCATGGTTGTCATGGAAACATTAATAAACAAATGTTTGTTTGACACTGACAGTTTAAAAATTCAATTTAAACAATATTCAAAAATGTGAAAAATAATTTTATTGGCGTAAAACTTCGTTAACTCTATCTAATACTACTAATAACAAGTAAACAAAAGATGCAAAAAACAATTTAAGTTAGATATTTTTAAAACAATATAACTCAAAATCAATTAATAGTTTTTGAGATATTTAATGTTTTTTTTTAAACCACGATTTTCACGTCATTGACAAAGGGCATACCGTTTTTATTTGATATCCTTAAAGGAAAATATATTGCAGGTTCCTAGTGCATAGACACACTTACTTCGTGTTCCTATAAAAATTTGAAAATATTATACAAGGTGTTGCCAAAACTATTCACAAAATCATAATCTTCAAAACACAAAATCTCAATTTTTTTAAATGGAATGCCGTTTTTTTACGGAAAAATGTTGATTAAGTAATAAGTTTTTTTTATAAAACATGTCCTCTATATCTATCTTTCATAGTTATAGAGTTATTTTAGTTTTTAAAATCTATTTTTTAAAACACACACCTCAATTTCAAAAATTTATATTAGTTGGCCATGGTTGTCATGGAAACATTAATAAACAAATGTTTGTTTGACACTGACAGTTTAAAAATTCAATTTAAACAATATTGAAAAATGTGAAAAATAATTTTATTGGCGTAAAACTTCGTTAACTCTATCTAATACTACTAATAACAAGTAAACAAAAGATGCAAAAAACAATTTAAGTTAGATATTTTTAAAACAATATAACTCAAAATCATAAAATATCATAAAATAACTAAAAATATTGTTCTATGTGTCTGCCGTAATGTTCCTCACACAAAGGAATTCTTTCAACCAAAGAATTGCTTACTTTTTGAAGCACTTCTCTATTTATGTCTTGAAAAACATTTCTTATTCTTTCTTTCATGTTTTCCTTTGTTGTGGAAGGTATTTGGTAAACTTGATTTTTTACAAATCCCCACAAAAAAAAATCGAGTTTTGTAAGATCCGGAGATCTAGATGACCAAGAAATTAGCCCTCTCCTGCCAATCCATTTATTTGGAAATTGCAAATTTAGATGATTACGCACAATACCACTAAAATGGGCAGGCATCCAATTGAATCCACAGTTGCCGTAAAACTTGAACCGGTAAATTATCAAGGTAATCTTGTAAATCGTTTTCCAAAAAATGTAAGAAGGTTTCACCATTAACTGTTTGATCAAAAAAATAGGGTCCCAAAATTCTTGTTCCAATAATACCGGCCCATCTATGTTGATGGTCTAATGGCATCATATATCTTGGATTTGTATCACTATAATAATGGAAATTATGACGATTTACAAATCCATTTTTGTGGAAGGTAGCTTTGTCAGTAAACAATACGTAATCAAAGAAGTCCTGTTTTTCCTCTATTTTATTTAATACCCAAAAGAAGAAATTTCTCCTATTCATAAAATCTTGATCCGTTAATTCTTGTACTACATGGATGTGGTATGGATGAAACTTTTGTTTGCGAATTATTTTATTTATCGTTGATTTTCCGATATTGTTGTTCAGTGCGATTTGCCTGCAAGAAGCTTGTAAATTTTCCACGACGGCTTGCATGACATGTAACTGAGTTTCCTCGTTTGATACAATTGTTGATCGTTCGTCATTTGATTCATAATTGATGTTTCAATTCCTTTCAAACCTCTCCTTGGGCCTTTCAAATGCCAAGCGATTTGGATGTCTTTCTGTATTTGAAAATTTTTGAGCGTAAATTCTATTCGCTAATAAACAATTTTCGTCGGATGCGCCAATGCCATAAATCATTTGTATCAATTCTTATGAAAAATTCATCTTAGTATTTAAATATTGTTTAAATTGAATTTTTAAACTGTCAGTGTCAAACAAACATTTGTTTATTAATGTTTCCATGACAATCATGGCCAACTAACATAAATTTTTGAAATTGAGGTGTGTATTTTAAAAAATCGGAACAGTGGTTACATAGACTTTCTTGTATACTAACGCAATTATAGTAGAGTGAAATAAAAATAGGTGTCTGTTAAAACATTATTAAATAAGGGAAAATGAAAATCAAAACGTTTGTGTTCAATCGCATAAGCGATCGTTAAAACCAATAGCATATTTCACAAGATCTGTTTGCGTGACACAAATCGGTTAAGGTAAAGTGCCACTTCCGGTACACTTATTTTGTTCAAACATCATATTTAAGGGTGACACCTAATATAACTTACCCGTGCTAAATTCGAAATAGAATAGTTTAGAATAGTTTATTTGAAGTGTGACAAAACTATTAAGGTAAAGTGCTACTTCCGGTACACAGATTTTGATGAAACGATATATTTAGATGTGTCGTCTAATATAACTTACCTCTGCCAAATTTGAAAGAGATACGTTTATATTTTGGAGTAGTTTATTTGAAGCGTGACACAAATGTGTTAAGGTAAAGTACCACTTCCGGTGATAAAGATCTACGATTTTGAAGTAAGGCCTCCATGCCGAATTGTCTAGCTCAAAGCGTACGACTGCGTACACGCACACGCACACGCAGAGGCACACGCACACACACATACACATACACACACAGACATTTTTCCAAAAATGCTTTTTTCGAACTGAGGGACCTCGAAAACGTTCAGAACAATCAAAATCTCGAGGTCGATTTTTTCACGATTACAATACCTTCGCTATACGAGAAAGTAAAGATAGATTTTAAAAACTAAAATAACTTAATAACTATGAAAGATAGGTATAGGACATGTTTTATAAAAGCTTATTACTTAGTCAACATTTTTCCGTAAAAAAAACATGTCATTCCATTTAAAAAAATTGAGATTTTGTGCTTTGAAGATTATGATTTTGTGAATAGTTTTGGCAACACCATGTATAATACTTTCAAATTTTTATAGTAACATAAAGTAAGTGTGTCTATGTACTAGTAACCTGCAAAATATTTTCCTTCAAATAAATAAAAAAAGTATGCCCTTTGTCAACGACACGTAAAAATCGCGATTTTTTAAAAAAACATTAGATATCTTAAAAACTATTAATTTTAGATGATAATAGACCGTAATAAAACCGATTCAGAATTTATAGAAAAATCAAAAAATGTAATAAAATACAGGGTGTCCTATTTAAAAAAATGAAGTTGCAAGCTCTTCAGTTCATATGAGACACCCTGTATAAACGAAAATATTTTCTTTAAATGTGGATATGATTACTGAAAAACTTTTGTATTTAAACTTTTTTTCTATCCCTATTGTGCAAGGAGATATCCTCCGTTGTCGCACTCCGCGGACACCCTGTATATATATATATATATATATATATATATATATATATATATATATATATATATATATATATATATATATATATATATATTCAATTCAATTTACCAATATCTACGATATTAGAATCTGCCAAAGCGCGATTTATTCCAAATATGACGTAATAGCTCTAAAATAAACACTAATCCTCTTCAACGGACACGAAAACGTCATTTCTGACTAACTAAATACAACACAAAAAAAGTCCCCGGGATGATTGCATTCTTTTTAAGATCCACACATGGTGAATGGGGAAAAATTCCCCCACGATAGTTTCAAGTGACCCCGGTAGTAAGTAGGTAAATTCAGTGCATCCTAATACACACACTTTTTTATATAATTTCAAAATAAAAAAAATAATAAACAGTGCGCACCGTTTTTAGGGTGCAAAATTATGCATCTTTTAATTTATCAACAGATTTTTTTGAAAGTTGGGTATTTTTAGGAACACTAAGAATAACTCAATTGTGAAAATTAAAAAATTCAAAATGACGTATCAAAAATGGCGGATTTTTCTATTTATGAGCCGATTTGCTCCAAAGTCAAAAATTGGGGGATCGATGAATAAAATTTTTTTTCAAAATTGGAAAATTTAAAACGGCGGACCGAAGACAGCGGATTATTTTATTTACAAACCGATTTGATTATAATTACATACTTTTTGATTTATTTAAAAATTACCTATGGATATATAGTTAGATTTATAAATACATTGGCCACGTATTTGCTAAATTATTGTTCATGAAGTGAAAAAAAAATAGTTTTTTACTGAACTTTAATAACCAAAACAAACAATTAGCAGTTATAATTATGTTGTTTGATTGTATTGATGTACTATCGGTTTCAAAAAGCAAGATAGGTCAGTTTGAAAGCTTATAACTTTTTTATTGTAAGTCCAATTGATGTGAAACTTGGCACAAATCTTCCCTGTAGACATATAATAACACTCAGGAAATACGAATTTTTTAGACGCTTAATTTTGTAAATTACAAATTAAATTATCATACAAAATGTAGTTTTGTGGCCGAGTTTTACATACGGTCGGTTTCAGTGCTCGTAGCTTTCTTATTATTGTCTTAAAATGTGCGAAATTTTAACCAGTGGCATATCAAAGTAATATAAAGGTAACTGCAATTTCAAATTTTGAAAAAATATTAAAATTTTGAAAAAAAAAATGATGTTCTCGATACGTGCAAAGCTTTAAATGCAAGTATTTTCGTTTTAAGTGGACCGACATGTTCCATATTAAAGTACACGCATTTATTATGTAGTTTAATCCCAATTAATAAATAATTAAGTTCTCAGTCGAGAACGGGCTACGTTGGACGAGTTTCCGATCGACGACTTAATACGAGTGCTGTTACATGCGCGATGCATGAAATCGAGCTTCATACTGCTATAATAAATGTTCCTTAAAGAATGATATTTTATCGGCCGATTTATTCAGAATATTAATCAAGACATCTGGTATGAGCACAAGCATTTTTTTAAATATGTTTTAATGAATAATTTACCGGGCGATTTGTGAGACAACTGCGTGGAACATGTAAAAAAACTTGAGGAAAACTATCGACAAAAAGAGCATATAATTGATGTACACGTAGAACAGTTAGTAATAAATGTAGGGGAAGATAGCAGTTTAAACATTTCAAGCTCCTCAACAGAAATGTAAAGGTATTTGTTAGTTTTTGCATGTAATTTTTCTATATAAATAATAAATAGTATAATTTACATTTTAAACAAATTTAAAATATAACAGAAAGTGTATTAAATAGTCATTATTGTTACGGTATTTTCCAATTTCACGTTCCACACAATTATTTGTTGATTTTTGTAGTTTACTGTTTATTGTTTCTGCTGCCCTCATTTAGTATGTATCTCAAATTGTATAATATAAATTAAAAAAACCCTTGTGCTCATCCCAGATGTTTTGATTAATATTCTTAATAAATTGGCCGCTAAAATAATATCATTGTTTAATGAACATTCATTTTAGCAGTGTGAAGCTCGATTTCGTGCATCGCGCATGCGACGACATTCGTATTGAGTCGTCGATCAGAAGCTCGTCTAACGTAGCCCATTCTCTCTCTCGTCTGAGAATTTAATTATTTATAAATTGGGATTAATCTACATAATAAATGCATAAACTTTAATACGGAACGTTAAAGAACAATTAAAACCTACATGTTCGTCCACTTAAAACGGAAATATTTGCATTTAGAGCGAAGTTTGCACGTATCGAGAACACGTCATTTCTTTTTCAAAATTTAAAATTTCAGTTATATTACTTTCATATGCCACTGGTTAAAATTTCGCACATTTCAAGACAAAAATAGGGAAACTGCGAGCATTGAAACCGATCGTATGTAAAAACTATGTTTTTTATGATAATTTAATTTATAAAGTTAAGCGTCTAAAAAATTGTGTTATTATATTTGTACAGGGAAGATCTCTGCCAAGTTTCACATCAATTGGGCTTACAATAAAAAAGTTATAAGCTAACTGACCTGTATCGCTTTTTGAAACCGATAGTAGATACTTGGTTTTGATATTTAATTTTCAGAATCAACACCTGTATTATATTTATTTACGTGGCATTATGGCAGTTAATTTGGCAGCGGTTTTTTGAAATGAATTGCTTTGAATTCTTTAAGTATCTCCATATTTTACGAATGGTGTATTCAATTAAATGGAAAAATATACCTACAAATGAGTAACGTTTCGCTCGCCATTCTATTAACCATGTGCTTTTAAAAATCGAAGTAAAATACAGAAACAGATTTTTGTTACATTATTCCATTATGACATGGGACGCCTATAAATTTACTATAAACAACCACTACTTTTGTCATTTCGACTAAAGACTCATAATTTTGTATCTAATTTAAAAGACATTTCTCCCTCTCCTTACTGCAGAGTATTTGGTACCCCTCAGATTCTTCGGGTGATGCATCTATGTCTCGTTTTACTAAAATGGTCACCTTAGCTTATAGCGAAATTGTTCTCGTATAATACGGTAACCAAAATTGTAACGTTTTACATAAAGTTGCAATGCGAGATAAGAATTTTCTAGAAAACTGTATATGTTCTTTCAATTGATATAAAACTCTTATAATAGCTGAGAAACGAACCTTAAGAGTAGTGTGTGTAAATTTTCTACGACGCAATCTTTCCCTTTCCCGTGCAAATTCCATATGTGAATTAGAACCACTATAGCTATACTACTTTAGAAAACTGGGCTAATTATGTCACCTTTTCAGGTTGCCGTAATGGTTCTTGTGACAATATTGGCAGTGTTCTTGAATAAAAGAGCTATAGGTTTTTTTCTGTATTTTGGTTTGGCAATTTGTTGTATGGCATCAACAACGTCGGTTTGTAAGTAAACGGTGATATACAAGGTTATGAATTGGACAACATTGCTTTCTTGTGCATTCAAAGAAAGCTTTGAGCCAAAATTACGTCATAATTTCATTATGATGGCTTTAATTAATTATCATATACATTCCCCATCCGGGAGTGACTGCATCAAAAATTAACTCATGCATTTTCTAGCTAGAACCATAGTATATCCATCTTTATTAGTAGCCTATCATTTTGCAACAGCTATGCTTCCAATAGTTGTAGTATATAATTTAGAAATTTTTCCAACAACATGCAGAGCCACAGCGCTTGGATGTCTTAAATCAATGCGTGCTATATTACGCAGTCTTTTTACTAGCGATATTATTTTAGTAAGTATTGTGTTTTTTTAATTTTAGAACTTACTTTAATTACGTTACAGTTGGCATTAAAAAATAATATGGCTGTTGTTAAACCGATATTGTTCGTCATTGCTGCTTCTTGTGCACTATTGATTCTGATTATTCCTTTGCCTACAGAAGAGTTGCCTGATTTTGAACTTGGTGTTGAAAAAGCACCAATTACTCGAATATCATAAAATGCTATAGCTGTATGTAAGAATGAATAAAATTTTAAATAGTAGGTAATTAATTTTTTTATTTTATTCTACATTCATTCGAAAGTAGTTATAAGTATGTATGTGACGTGAAACAACACACGACCTTCTGATGTACACAGTGGAAATTAAAAAAAATGAAATAATTTTAATAATATTTTTTTAGGATAATTATGCAACCTCTTTTGTAATACGTTCATAACGAATATAGGAAACATTATAAAAACAACAATAATCTATGTCAGATGGACGTTTAAAACTTCATGCCCGATAAAGGTTAAATTCCAAAGCTTTCGGCTTCTATAACAATATCGATAATACAGTTTAACGTGGTTAACGCAAGCTGAAATTCACAATTTTTATGTATTGAAAATTAATCACGAGGATGATATTGGGAGATATACATTATCCTCATCACTTGCATGATAAACACAATGATTATTCTTCTTGTACAGGAATGACTTCCGCACCACATACCAAAGAAGAAAAATAAATTCCTCATTTGTGCGATAAGACCAACTTTGTTATTCATTACCAGTCTTTTATTTGTGAAATTCTACTGTTGCATTTATAGGTCTTCTAACGACAGTAACTTTCAAGACTTCCTCGATTACCTTAGTTTGAAAGTTGACTATCTTATGTCTCAGTTTCATGGCGTGAATATTGTTTAAAGTCGTCCTCTTCTTCAGGCAATGAGCTTTCAATGCATGAAATCATCCTCATGGGCATGGAGTTATACATTGCCTAAAAACAAAATCGTATAGGTCATTCACGTTCCAAACCCTAGTTCAATAAGGCTTGTGCTGATGCAAGATCTAATCAAAGCTAAAGCTAAAAAGTTGTTTGAACAACGAAAATGCAATGAACTAGCTACAACTCCTTTCGACAGTCGTAAATTTTGGTCTCTAGTTAAAGCCATTAGTAACAACTTTGGTACATCTTCACCCCCTGCCATCTTTTGACGGACCTGTAGTTGCTGATTCTGTAGAAAAAGCTAACTCAGGTCTCAATGATTCTGGAAAAGATGTGTCTCTAGTCAACCCTTCTTCATACGCTATGAAACCAATTCCTTTTCGGCACAAGCCCCTAGGAACGATTATCAGTAGGCTTGATCTAAATAAGGCGACTGGCCCAGATAGTATCCCAGCTATTGCCTTAAAAAAACGTTCCCTCGAACTAGTACCAGTCCTATCTAAGCTCTATTCGATTTCTGTCTTCTGGAGAATTTCCTTCATCATGGAAGCTGGCAAATGTTCAACCTCCTCCCAAAAAAGGCGACAACACGGGTCCCTCGAATTACTGACCAATACCCATCACTTCCATTTTGTCTAAATTAAATCTACCTTCTATCTTTAATCAAGACATTAAAGCTGAAATGGAAATATCGATCAACAAAGATATTCAACGGATCCTCCAATAGGGAGATAATAATCTAGTTAAATTTAATGCTAATAAAACTCACTGTTGCCTTGTGTCCACCAAAAAAAATCGATCATTTCCTGTTCTAAGTGTGAATGGCTCAGATCTAAGTTTTCAGACTCTATTACTATGCTGGGAATGACTGTATTTTCAAATCTAGATAGGTTGACCATCTTCTGTCAGCTATCAAAGCAACTGCTCGTAAAATAGGCTTTTTGTACAGAACTAGGCAGTACTTTACCTCCCGACAACTCTTTCTGCTGTATAAGTACCAAATTCCACCTGATCTAGAATATAATCCTCTCATCAGGACGAGATTGCCCGTATGAAATTATGATGGTCTTTCCTATAAGAAAATAACACAAGTTCCTATATTTGTCTTATAAGTTAGCATTAGGGGCCCTTATTAGAATACAAGTTCAAATTTCTCGCAATAAGTAATCAGAATCTAATCACTTAAATACAAATTCAAATTTTCCGTCAAGGGACTAAGATCCGAAAACAAGTTGCGAAGCCCTATGTCTGCCTTATAAGTTAGCATTAGGCCCCTTGTTATAATACAAGTTGAAACTTCCCCTTATAGATGGCACCGCAAACAAATTCAAAATTTTGGTCGAGGGGCATGGGCCTCAGAGTAAGTTGCTAAGCCCTACATCTGTATTACAAGTTAGCATTATACCCCTTATTACAATACAAATTCATATTTCAAGCCATAACCTGCAGAGACTTAAATACAAATTTAAATTTTCCGCCAATAGGGCCTCGACAAGGGGTAAAGCCCCGAGAACAAGTTGCTCAACCCTACACCTGTCTAATTTTTCCAATCTGTAAATAATCGATAGAAACCGCATACCATTCCTCGAAAATTACTCTACATCTATTCAATTAGTCTTTAACGCAAAGGTCACTGTTTTGGAAATTGATTAACCTGAAAATAATGACTAGAAAATGCATTTCGCTCATGAGGAAATAGCTTATCATTATCATCTTAAAGTAGTCACATTCTTGTTTCAATGTTTTATTATTAAATCTCTCAGCTACAGATGTTTTTACATCAGTTTATCTGTCATATTGAAATTGCTCAAGCTTCAGTATCCAGTAGCGAGAGAAAGAGGATGTACGCATACTTGGATGTACAAGGGCTTAGAAGTGTTAACAACGAATTCATACCCAAAGAGATTGCAGTGGTTATAGATCATGGAGCTTTAATACTGATACTGATAAAACCACCTCGTAATTATTTTATATCAAAACCCATGTCAAGCCAGATACGATTTTTGAGGAAAAAATATCGCGGTCTGAGATGGTGGTCGGGGTGTGTACGCTACAACGATTTCTGTGAGGAGCTGATAAGAATGCTGCAACCCTTTAACAAAATTCACGTCAAGAGCAGTGAAAAACAAGTGTTTAAGGTTTCTTAACAAACCAACAGTGAACCTGGACAGGAATGGCTACCCACCGCTTAAAAAAGGGAGCAAAAGCATATAGCTGTTTAAACCATAACATTGTTGAGCCTATGTAGGGGAAGGTGGGGCAATACCGCGCAGTGGGTAATGCCGCGCATCACGTGTTCGTAAATATGACTGATGCTATGTCAATGTAACCATAATTATCCGTCTCTACGACAACGTGTGAAGTAGTGCTAAAAGTTTAGTCGACATATTACCGCTGCATCATATGTTTATTAAGTTAAAAGATTTTTTTGTTATATTGATGTTAAAATTTGTTGTATAATACAAAGCGGAAAGTAAAGTTTCTGTTATTATAATTAAATCAACTAGGTATATTTTTAATTAATGTTTAATAGGGTATACTTTGTTTATGGTTTTATAACTTAAAATGTTTTCGTCTCCGTAAAATATTAGATTATGTTTACGTCACACGGATGGGGGAATGCCGCGCATTAGCCGTGGGGCAAAACCGCGCACCCTGTTTTGTTGAAATATTAATTCCGAAATGAAATAAACCTATTTTGAAGGCATTTTCAGTAAGAATTAGCTTTAAAATGAGTCTTAAAAATATTTTTTTATTTTAGATGCCTAGAAATTATAATAGGAAAACTGAGAAAGGTTTGTGGAATGCAGAGCACATGGAAGCCGCACTTGCAGCTATCCGATGGGGTCGAGCTAAACGAGAAGTAAGTAGAGCTTTTGGAATTCCAGAATCTACTCTTCGTAATCGACTAAAAACAGGAAACACTGCAATGCCAAAACTAGGAAGAAATCCCATTTTTACTAAAGAACAAGAGGAAGCATTAGCGGGACGTACTGTAACCTTAGCCAAAATGTTTTTTGGTATAACATTTACAGAACTTCGGAAAGCGGCGTACGATTTTGCGCAATCCAATGGAATACCACATAAATTTAGTGATACAACTAAATTGGCTGGTAGAGATTGGGCTACATTATTTTTAAAACGGTAGCCTCAGATATCATTACGAAAACCAGAGGGAACCAGTATCAATCGTGTAAATGCTTTCAACAAGCCCGAAGTAGACCGTTTTTTTGAAAACCTTTTAACAGTTTTTGAAAAAATATAAATTTCCTGAAACTAAAATTTTCAATGTTGATGAGACGGGGATTTCCACCGTACAAAAACCAGGACGTATATTAGCCCCCAAGGGACAAAAACAAATTGGGTCCCTTATTTGGTGGGAGCGGGGAAAGAACGTTACAGTTGTGTGTGGCGTCAGTGCAGCTGGGCAATTTATTCCCCGATGTTTATTTTTCCACGGGGCGAATGAACATTCAATTAACAAAAAATGGACCTGTGGGTGCAAAATATACGTGCTCCAAGAATGGCTGGATCAATGAAGGTCTATTTCTTGAATGGGTTAAACATTTTCAAGCACAAGTAAAGTCGACGATAGAGGATCCAGTTTTACTGTTGCTTGATAACCATACGAGTCACATTGCTCTAAATATTTATGAATATTGTAAAAGTAACGGAATTGTAATGGTGTCCATACCTCCACACACTTCTCACCGGCTACAACCTTTAGATTTGGCATTTTTTGGGCCACTGAAGAATGCTTTTAACAAGGAGTGCGATTTATATTTGAAAACCCACCCTTACCAAAAAATTACACACTACGAATTAGCTGAAATTTTCAATAGGGCCTATGTTAAAGTTGGAACGATGGATAAAGAGGTATCAGGTTTTCGAGCAGCCGGAATTTGGCCTATGATTCCAGATAAGTTTTTTCCAGAGGATTTTCTCCCCGTAAATATTATGGACGTGACAAATATTGCGGCTCCAGTTAATCTGGATGAATCAGCAGCTACTGATGGGATTGAGGAGGTAAGTGATGAAAATATGGTACCGCAAGCTGGACCTTCAAGAGCACCAGACGTTATAATTACTAAAAAGAAAAAAATTACTGACATTTTACCACTTCCAAAAGTTCAACTTAGCGCAACATCGAGTAAGAGGAAAAAACAGCATTCAGAAATTTTAACTGCTACTCCATTTAAAAAGGAGTTGGAAGACAAAAATGAGAAAAGGCTTCGTAAAAATCTACCGAATAAAAAATCTGAAAAAGCCTCCCAGCCCAAATCTTTCAAGAAAAGTAGAGACACTGCCAAAAAGACAAACAAAAAGGCTCAGTTACATGACACTGACTCTGACTCAAATGGTAGTGTTGATGAAGATATGATCTGTGATGACAATGATGATGATGACGTTGAAGAAATAAATGCTGAGCACGACAAACTGATATATGCTTGATTTGCGGCGAATTTGGTAGGGACAACGAATTGTGGTACCGTTGTATAAGCTGTTCCAACTGGTGCCACGCAGAGTGTAGTGGATGGTCATCGGCCAAAAATTACACATGTGACAATTGTGTTCCTGAACGAGTGAAAATCTCTAAAAAACAGTTATCACTTTAAAATCAGTGTCATTTGCGTTTAACCTACTTTAAAATTAATTTTTTAACCTTAACCCAGAGATATTTTTTATTTTTTATATCATTATATGTAATTCTAGCTCTCCATGTATGTTTTTTTACTGCAAAGTGCCTTAATATGACATAATTACTTAGTAAAACAACATTTTATTATTTAAAATAGGAATTCTGCGATTTTTCTCTCATGCGCGTCATTACTCCAAGGTGGTGGGTAATACCGCGCATCATCTCAAAAAAAAATTTTTTTTTTCAAAACGGCTTGTTAATAGGACTGCACTTTTTCGACAGTTAGTTTCCCTACTATGTATACTACAACATATTAAAAAACCAAAGTTAATGACCCTAAGATGTCCCCGTAAACTCAACTCAAAGTTATGTGCGCGCCATTACCCCACCTTCCCTTATGCATTGGAAAACGCCTTACTACTGCAAAACTGGACACGTACCAATTCCAAAGATGTATGCGGTACAAGTGTTGAGATGCTTGAAATCGATCCCTAGCCGCAAGAATGTGATCTGACTTGTATGTGCATCTGCCCAGGCACGCACCTAGACCGTGTACAATTATTATAAACACGGATCCTGCAAACAAACCAAATCAGCATTAGACCACTATCTACATTGACGAGAATGGTAATAGGGAATATTTGGATACCTTTTGACGAGTACCGCAAGGATATCATTTACGTTTCCTAGAGAAAAATTCTTGATGGTTCCGGTACAGTAAAACAATACTGCAGGTTCACCATTCGGATGTATGTGGACTTTATACGTTAATGTTTCTATATTTTCGATTAAATAATAATTTACCAATGCTTGATTTCTTGTAAATAAGTTTTTACTATACGCTTAATTCTAAATGATGTGATAATCAAGTTACTGTATAATGTATTGTTTTTCAACCATTCTACTCTAATAAATAAAAAAGAGAATTTACTACTTTAATTGTTTTAATCAAGAGTCCTGTAATACCAAAAATAACCCCATTGTTTTTCTTTCTTTTTAATTCAGCATTTGTGTTTTTAAAAAATGCTCTATCTCACAACACTTATTTTTTCTGTTTCTAAGTGAAGCCCCAACAGTTTTTCGTACGTTTTCGGTGTATTCACAGAGGTTTTGTCTACAAAATGGAAATTAAAAGAAAATGTAAAAATAACAATTATGCAGCCACTTTTATAAATCCTATTACGAAAAATCACATTGTAAAAACAGATATCTATACCAGAATTGCATTTAAACTTCATGTTAGATAGAAATTAATTAATACATGTTAACCTCGGATATTGAAAATTAGAGCTAACGCTTAAATTCAAACTGCATTGAACATAATCGTTTAAGGTCGGAGTTTTTTATATCCATGATGAAAAAATCAATAACCTTGATACATGTTAATAGGTTAAATTAAATCTTTTTATTATGAAAAAACACTTATCATCTTATCTATTAATTCTTCTTTATTAGAATACAATTTTTATGGCAGCGACGAAGACTTTCTTATAAACTAGCAAATTAAGTCATTGAAAAATTCCCAAGGCCTGCTTAACCAATCAGAATGCTAGCCGTCAAATCAGAGCACAGGGTCAGGAAAACAACTTTACTTTACTCTACTCTACTCTATTTATAATAGAGACCATAAAGGGATTAAAAAAATTAATGTTGAGGCGAACCTTACTCTATTTATAATAGAGGCCATAAAGAGATTAAAAAAAAAAAGAATTAATTATTATTACATACATTGAAAGTAAAAACTAGGTTATATTCCCCCACAAACCATATAAATTGCATGTTGCAACAGTGACATTTTGCTGCGGACATTGTGGTATAAATAAATTTTCACAGTGGTATTAATTTTCGAGTTTTTTTAAATTTCTTCTTTAGTTTTACTTCTAGTTCATGTTCGTCGAATTGTTTTTTTAATTCATCAAATTCGTTTTTATAACTTAACACATCAGAATGAGGATAATTGTTAATAACAATTAATGAAAATTGTGTCATGAAGTGAATATGCTTATCGTCCCAACGATACTTTCTGCACATTACAAGAGCTTGACGTCTTATGTGTGGCAATTGTCGCATTAAATGTAGAACATCTTTTTCAGGTTTTTCATCACAGTGAGGCAATCTACTTATTAATTCTTCATAATTTGGATAAATGATTCGGTTACTATTAAACACATAGTTAAAAGATTCTTTTAATTCATCTGTAATACATTGTCCATTTTCCAAAATTTCCATGTGTTCTTTATCTTTACCTAATCTTAATTTTGCAATAATAATTGTATTTAATTTCATATAGAGGTATTGCAAATTATTCACATAGTCTTGGAACTGTCCCTCACAGCAAACGGTTTTAATTTTAAGTATGATACCGTTAATATTTCCATATAAAGCGAGAGCCTTATTGTGCCAAGAAATAATCACACTCAATTTCTCCAAATTGTCCCTAAGATCATCCAGTTTTAAGAGATCCGTTGCAAAGGTAGTATCTTTATAATTATAATTTTTTCCTCCATTAGTACAATAATTTTCTAAGGCTAACTGCGCCTTTTCCAAAGATTTCTTAGGGCCATTTAACGTACAAAGTACATTATTTACGTTACTTCGGTCCACGTTGACAGTTACATTTAATATTTTCCGTAACTGTTGTGCAAAATTTTCTCCCATAACTTTATTTAAAACTTTGCAATATTTATCAGGTATTCTAAATGTTGTCGATTGGTGGTGTGGAAGAAATCTGCCTTCGTTCTAAAACAAAAAAAAAACAATGTTTAGTATGTTTTTACAGTGTTCCTTAAACATTTATTGTATTAATATAAAGTCCATTTCAGATACGTACAAACATTTATGATTACAGGAAACCTAGTCAAGTTTCAGGGGATTTCAAACAAACTTTGATAATAATATAGGCAAATTAGGGTCGGAGATGGAAAAAATTGTTAGAAAGCCGATTCCCTCTGGAATATGTTCCTTAAGTCCCACAGACCTCCAGAAAAATCGCCAAAAAATCTGACATGGGGAACCTCCTCAAATTTTGAGAAAATGACCGCATCTTAATTTATTTCGAAATTGCTATTTCTCGTGAACGGACATAGAATCGCGCCGTTTGCACTTGTTCATGTAGGAAAATAAACTACAATGACATTTTTACAATAAAAGTCAAGAACACCCTTATCAACGGCCGCCATATTGGAATTTCCTAAAATGGCCATTACTGGAGAACGAACAGTTATATAAAATTCCTGTTTGCACTACAATTTGCATTAGAGAATAGATTAAAACATTTTTTTTCTAACTGTAACTCAGATTGCCGGTAAACTACTCTTATTTTTAAAAAAAAATTGGTCGCCATCTTGGAGTTTTTAAAATGGTGATAACTCGGGATCGAAAATACATAGAGACAGTCTATTTGTTTTCATTTGTTTTATTTTCAAATGAAATCATATATATATATATATATATATATATATATATATATATATATATATATATATACAGGGTGTTTGGTACACAGCTGTCCAAACTGAAATGTGGGATAGCGGGGCCTATTCTGAACATATTTGCTCTTAGAACTCCTAGCTTAAGTCTTATGGTTTATTAAATATGTTTTTTTTAAATATTTATTAAAGAATTCCCAAAATTTGCGCATTATTATGCATATTACTTTTTTTGTATGTTGTAAGTTCTCAAAATAAATTTTGTTCTTGTCTTTGATACTGCCTCGTAATAAATAAATTGGTATGTGATGCAAATATTAAAGAAAAAAAATACTACGAGGCAACAAAGTCCCGATGGAGGGCGAGAAATAAATCGGTTACAACTTTTTCATTGCAATTAAAAAAAACCAAAACGATGAAAATCTTAAAATACTTTTAAAAACTTCTTTGGTTCATCCCCTTTCTAGTGATATGCCACATATTGATACAATACTTTAAAAATACTGATATTTTTAATAAATTACTAAGAAAACCAAAAATTCTTAATAATGCATAGTTGTTTTTTATTTAATTCCGTTCCTACTTCATCTCACGAATGACGAACACACATGTTACATTAGGTTTGTTCCAATCCAGTCAAAAACCGTTCATGGTACGGTCATACTCATGCGCAATTCATAAAATGGGACTCATTTTATGTATTACGCATGAGCACGACCGTAAAATCACAATGCAGGCAGTCGTTTGACGTTAGTTACGTTTTTTGTTTAAGTGTAATAATTGTGTTTCGTCGCTGTTATCGTTACAATGGCTGCGTTTACTAATGAAGAATATGCTGATACTATTATGGCGTATGACCGAGCAAATAAGTGGTGTTGCCCGTGAAGCTCGACGAATTTATCAGCAACAGTACCCTAGCCGTCGACTACCCAACCGCAATACGTTTGCCAATACTTACCGACGTTTGCGAGAGACAGGAAATGTTACTCAACTCGCACCCAGAATAAATGCTAGACAGCATAATGTTGTTGTCGATGAGAACATACTCGAAGCTTTTAATGCGGATCTCATCAGAAGCTGGAATGCTGGGTGTTAGTATTTGGAAAGTTTGGAAAGTAGTTCGATGAGATGGAAGACATGCTTTCCACTACACACCGGTGCAAGGTAATTTTTTGTAGTACATCCTGAATCGCTCGGCTATGAGTAAACATTTTTTCTTTAGATGTACTTTTTTTAATGAACTTATTTTAGTGCTTATAAAGACAATACTCTAGTCGCCTAAATCCTACTGTAACCTGTGCACTGCGTTCTCACTAATGCCTACAAATTTTTTAAAGACCTATCTCTAAAGTTCTTAATTTAGTACATTAATGTACCTCATTCTTGTTCCAGGTCTCGAGGAAGCGGATTATGATAGGCGTTTACAGTTCCGTAGGTTTCTTTTGCACACTGACGTTGACGACCCAACTTTTTTACGATCAATTCTGTGGACGGACGAATCTAAATTCAACAGGAATGGAGTCGTCAACCTACACAATTTGCACATTTGGGCCTATGAAAATCTCCATGCCAAAAGGGCCATGAATCTTCAACGCAAATTTAGCGTGAACGTTTGGGCAGGTTTTATCGGGAGACATCTCATTAGACCTCACTACTTGCCGCACAACTTGAATGGAGATAGTTATTTAGAATTTTTAATTAATGATTTTCCAAAACTGTTAATTGATGTACCACTAGTCAATGAAGACAGACCTATTGTCTTCCAAAATGATGGTTGTCCGGCTCACTACAGCGTAACCGTCCGGGAGTATCTCGACGACGTCTTTCCTAATTCCTGAATTGGAAAACTTGGCCCCATCCAATGACCCGCGCGTTCTCCAGACCTAACACCTCTGGATTATCATGTATGGGGACGTGCTAAGTAGCTCGTCTATAGACAAGAAATTTTAAATAGAGAGGACTTAATCCAAAAAATTGACGTCGCATTTGTAATAATGAAGGAAGAGATGCGGCTTCGTACTACCACGGTAGAAATACGTCGCACATATCGCGCATGTTTAAGAAATAGGGGAAGACAATTTGAACAGGATTTGTACTAAATAAAAAAAAAAAATTTTTTTTCTGTTTTTTCATTTAAATTTCCTACATCTAAAGAAAAAAATGTTTATACATAGCCGACCGATTCAGAATGTACTAAAAAATTACCTTGCACCGGTGTATGAATTGCGCATGAGTATGACCGTACCATGAATGGTTTTTGACTGGATTGGAACAAACCTAATGTATTTACTTGTATAACATGTGTGTTCGTGAGATGAAGTGTGAATGTAATTAAATAAAAAGAACTATGCAATTATTAAGAATTTTTGGTTTTCTTAGTATATATTAATGTGTGGCGTATCGCTAGAAAGGGGATGAACCAAAAAAGTTTTTAAAAGTATTTAAAGATTTTCATAGCTTTTGTTTTAATTTTAATGAAAAAATTGTATCCGATTAATTTTTCGCCCACCACCGGAACTTTGTTGCCTCATAGTATATTTTTTCTTTAATATCTGCATCATATACCCATTTATTTATTACGAGGCAGTCTCAAAGACAAGAGCAAAATTTATTTTGAGAACTTACAACATACAAAAAAAAAGTAATAGACATAATAATGCGAAACTTTGGGAATTTTTTAATAAATACAAAAAGAATCATATTTAATAAACCATAAGACTTAGACTAGGAGTTCTTAGAGCAAATATGTTCAGAATAGGCCCCGCTATCCCACATTTCAATTTGGCCAACGGTGTACCAAACACCCTGTGTATATACACACACACACACACACACACATATATATATATATATATATATATATATATATATATATATATATATATAGATATTGCTGGAAATTTTACAATTAAAGGTAATAAAAAAAAAACTAAACATTATTCCAGTACAAAACAAATGAGAGAGTGGCAATATATCCGAGCACCGGAAAATCCTACGATTGACTGTCCATCATCCTCTTCTATTTCTAAATATATGCCAAAATTAGGCGTAGTCAAACGCAACGTTTTCCTTGACCGGTAGCGGCCCTCATAAACCTACAAAGTGAGCATTTCCTAGTTACAATATTCTGACATATTTATGGAATTACATATATCTACAAAGTAAGCATTTCCTAGTTAGTAAAAATATTTCTGATATATTTATGGGGTTGCATACATTGGTCCATTAAAAGAAATCGTTGTATTTCAAAAAATAAAACATCTAATTCGAACAAAAGTTAAACGTTTCCTAGAATTAATTAGTATGGGATTAAATAAGTCAATAGGAAAATACAATAATAGTGCTTGTCCTAGTAAAAAGTGTAAAGGTAATAAAACATCTGATTTCCTGGACACATAAAATTGATTATTCTAGCTAACAGAAATTACATAATAACGAAAATACAATAATAGTGCTTGTTCTAGTAAAAATTGGTATATTGTTTATTTACTGTAAAGTCAATAAAACATCGGATTTCTAACATGGCCACACTGACGCAGGCGACGTTCTCGGAGCTTCTCATACATACACATAAATAGAGAACCGTCAATCATATTGGGCACAGTGGAGACCTCAGCCGCCATTTGGCTCTACCACTACCGGGACAGAGACCATCAAGCATCAGAAAGCACCTTACCTACTTAACATAATCGTTCTCTTCCAGAAGCTCTAGGATATCTTTCATGTTGCGCGTCAGAGACCCCTGTGAGGACCATGATCTTAGCTGTTGCTTGGCTGCTTTCGTAATTATATTGGTACCAACTTTCTTAAGTTCAAACCGACCATTTTCAAGACATTTCACCATCTCGTACGGACCTAAAAACTCATAATCGCTTTTACTAATATGCATCTGTGAATCACGTGCATTAAAACAAAATTGCCTGGTGTAATTTGTTTGGGATAACTTTTGTGAAACTCGCTGCCTGTCTATCTCTCGATTACGAACAGGCGTTAAATCTTCCGAAATATTTTGCAATAGAGCTTGTATCAGAGGGACCAAGCCATTAACCCATGAAGAGGGGTCATACCCGTAGGCTTTTGGACAGTACTGTTTAATACCAGCTGTATCTTCCATAAGCCACTCGACCATTCTGACTTGGTGATAGTTTCTATCCTAAGTAGGTTACAAATTATTCGGATGTATCTTTCTACTTGTCCATTTCCCCTATGGATATCTTGTATAACGTAGTGGTATTCTATTTTCCAGGCGTCTAGATATTTGGGAAACATTTTATTTTTAGAGGAGGTCGCAGAATCCATAGTAAGTTTTTTGGGAGTTCCGAAGAGGGCCAGCACATTTTGTAGTTTCTCGCGAGCTTCGACAGTAGTAATTGCCTTCATGGGGGTTAGGATGCAATACTTTGTGAATACGTCCACAATAATAAGAATGTTTGTAATTCTCGGTAGCCATGGGAAGAGGGCCCAAACAGTCCATATGCAAGATGTGGAAGGGTTGTTTTGCCTTCCACACAGATTTTATGGTACCTTGCAGTAGCCCTGTTCATGTTTTTTTAATCGCACACATTACACAATGTTTGATATAACATTTGATGAAGTTATTCATACGTGGAAACCAAAAGTGCATAGAAATAGATGCATACGTCTTTTCGCCAATATGACATTGCTCGTCGTGAAATATACGAAGCAGTCCTAATCGACTTTGTCTTGAGGCATACCGCTGGAAGTTCACAGTACCGTCTTCCCGAGGGATGCTTGTGATACAACATTCCGTCTCTTTCAGTATATTGATTAGAATCGACATCACCCTCGCTGAGCCGTCTGAGTAGGTCTTGTGTTCTATATATGCCCAGTCACGGTGTGCTACTCTCCGAACTGTTCCAACAGGGTTCTACTTAAGTAATCTACATGGGGTAGGTTACTTCCTTTTCGATACGATATTTCAAAATCAAAATCCTGCATGTACATCCACCATCGGGCCACACGAGGTATCAGATCCTTGTTAGCTATAGCCTTGATGGCGTTGCAATCCCGTAACTAATTTGAACTTAAGACCCAATAAATAAGTGCCAAAGTGTTTTAATGCCTGTATAATTGCCAGCGTTTCAAGCTCATATGAGTGATACTTACTTTCAATGCCGGTTGTTCTTTTACTAAAATACGCTACTACCTTCGGTTGCGTTCCATGTAGTTGGATCAAAATAGCTCTATATCCAATGCTACTTGCGTCGGTATGTAATTCGGTCGGCAGTTCTGGATTGTATACCGTAAGTAAGGGCCTGGATGTCAAATGACGTATTATGTACTGTTGCCTTTTCTTGCTCCGCGCCCCATTCAAACGAAACATCCTGCTTTGTTAATCTCGTTATACATGCGGTTCTGCTGGCAAACTCGGGTACAAACTTTCGGAAGTATCCCGCTAGTCCCATGAATTGCCTAACTTGTTTAACGGATGTGAGTATAGGCGAGCTGATCAAGGCTTCAACTTTAGCTTTACCAAGCCTTATACCGTCACTGGACGTTTCTCTTCCTAAATACTCCACAGAAGGTTGTAGGAAACGGCACTTTTGAATGTTAAGCGAAAATCCATTCAAATCTAACGCTTCTAACACTTGTCTAGTGTATGCTAAGCCCTCTTCGGGCGTCAAACTAGGGATCAATACATCGTCCAAATACACTAATGCCACGGTATCCTTTAACTGACCCAGTGCAAGATTGATGGTTCTCTGGAATATATGGCATCCTCAGGTACTCAAAATGTCCGTCGGGCGTAACGAAAGCAGTTTTGCAGATGGAATCCTGACGCCATATCCAAGGATGTGAAAAACTTTGCCTTCCCTAGTCGGTCTAATTGATCTTCAATCAAGGGGAATCGGTCTTTAATAGTAACACGAATGAGTTCTCGGAAGTCCACGCTCATGCGATATGCACCAGATTTCTTTTTTACGAGAAGGGCCGGGCTCGCAAAAGGAGATTCGCTGGGGCGAATGTTATTTGCAATCAAATCTTCAGTAATCTCCCGCATAACATTTCTTTCGCTGGCGGACAAACGGTATGGAGGACGGTTAACAATAACGTCTTTTTCTAATTTAACTTTCAAACTGACATTCCTCACTGTTCGCACTTTATTCCCGCTGGTTATCATCCCTGTGAATTCATTGGAGCGCATCGTGATGTTCGAAAGGTACATCGATGTCATATGTGTTGAAGGAAACACTGTCTGAAATTCTGTTTATTCCGGACAACTCTTTGCGCCGAATTACGTACGAGCCTTGGTGATTAGTAATTACAAACAATGTTGGATCTGTAATAAATATCCCGACCAATAATAACGTCATAGTGAATACACTCATCCGGGACAAAAAAGTAGTTTACCTTAACGTCAACGTTTGAAATTGTCGTGCATGCACGGAATTTCCTAGTTGCACTAATCGTTGCATTAGAGAGCCCTTTCAGCCTAATCTGACAAATTGTCACCTTGCTTTCAAATAGCCACAAAATTTCTCTGATAGAGAAAGATCTGCGCCTGTATCCATTAAAACCGAAAATAGATGTCCTTCAATAAAAATTTCTGTAGTGTCGGTAGACGTCCCGGTTAGACAGAGATTGACACGTCTACGACTTTCAATAGCTGCCTTTGTGAAGCAATTTGACACGTCATGACCGCGCTTAGCACAAAAGGCGCAAGAGTCATTGTGAGAGCTCGATAAATCAGCTTGTTTACTCGAACTAGTCACTTTCGAACGACAGCTAGTCTGAATATGCCCAGTCTTACCGCACAGAAAACATTTCTTTCGCGGAACTACCAAACTGCTTAACTTTCCACCATCGCCAAAGGTATATTTCCTTTTAGTAAAGGGAGCGTTGTTTCCAAACTTACGGACCTCTAGATCCTTTCACGGCGGTTTTAGAAAACTTGAAAGGAAAACTAAGAGTGCGGATATAGTAGGTAGTACATCGGGCTCACTTATTCCGTGGACAACTTCCGTTAGATCACTTTCAGACCAATTCGTTTTAAGATTTCTTAACAAGGCTGATTTCTCATGAACATACGTTTCGTAAATATTAAGGAGGGAACTGCTAAAAGCTGCCGCTTCCGATTATAAGCCACCCAAGTTCCTTTTTGAAGGAAGAGCCTCAATAAAATCTTGTTGAAAGGTAACCCAATCCCTTCGGTCGGGATTCCAACATTTATACCACCTTTTGGCACTGTTCAAAAGAAATCGAACCAGTCTAGCTAACGTTTCCACACCAGACCATGCTAACTCATGTTTTATTTCTTCAGCGTGACTCAGCCATTTGCTGGATTCGTTTACCTCTGGTCGAAACTATGGTTGCCGATTTTTGCGACTGCAGAGTTTTCACTAACTCCACTAACAACTTTTGAGTAGTATCTTGACGATCCGACTTCCCTTTCACGTTAAATTTTTTTTCACTCACGCACACTACCACAATTTACCAACAGACCGTGGATTTATCCCACTTCTGATGTTAGAAATTTTACAATTAAAGGTAATAAAAAAAAACTAAACATAAAATGCAAATACTACACGTGCGATTCATTCGAGTACAAAATAAGTGAGAGAGCGGCAATATATCCGAGTACCGGAAAAATCCTACGATTGACTGCCCATCATCCTCTTTTATTTCTAAATATATGCCAAAATTACGCGTAGTCAATCGCAACGTTTTCCTTGACCGGTAGCGGCTCTCATAAACCTACAAAGTCAGCATATATATATATATATATATATATATATATATATATATAAAATTGTGATTCATTCGAGTACAAAATAAGTGAGAGAGCGGCAATATATCCGAGTACCGGAAAAATCCTACGATTGACTGCCCATCATCCTCTTTTATTTCTAAATATATGCCAAAATTACGCGTAGTCAATCGCAACGTTTTCCTTGACCGGTAGCGGCTCTCATAAACCTACAAAGTCAGCTATATATATATATATATATATATATATATATATATATATATATATATATATATAATATATATCGTGGGAAAAAACAGGAATTGCAATTACAATAATAAGCTTTCCTTAAACTTTCCTCCTTTCTACGGCTTCCGTAGTGAAAGCCTCACTTCGTTTCACATCTACCATATTTTCATGTTCACAACCGTCTTCGAGATCACCATCGGGGCTGTCTTCCTCAGTGATTGGTTGACTACGGTTCAAACACGATTCGTCACCACATCTACCGCACATTGAAGTGCAAGACAGACCACTTCGCCATATGTTTAGTCATAGTACCTAGGCCATTATGTAAGCCACTGCAGCAGTAAAATTTCCTAGCGGTGGTGGAATTAATTGGAACTAACATGTAAAAGGCACTTTGGGGTTGTGTCAAGGCAGCGATGAGTACTAGTAGATCGGAGTCGGCGCCTACGACGACAGCTACTCGTTTTGATTCCGCTTGAGTTCTCGCCGTTTCAACAATCAAGACATCCGCGTGACTTGAGGCCTGAAAAACAGGGTGCTTTCTCGAATTCTAACGAAAGGAGGTTAAGGAAACTTTTCTTGTTCTCAACGTTCGACAAAAATTGCTCTTTTGGAACAGTCACGGCGTTCGACGAAGTTACTTCAACCCTCGCAGCTGAATTTCATGTAGCTGACCTCTTATCCACTGCGTCTTTCGTACTTAGTTCATACTAGTCGAAAACTACGGTGACATGTCTTCCGTGATTACGAAGAACATAGTTCAAGTATGCTTTGCATACGTCACCGTACGTTGCGGGGCGGGGCCAATCCACACTATGTAAGAAGTTTCCACTGTCGAGAACAAAGCTTGGATTTTCGGGCAATTCATTGCCGATCTTACATCTTTTCTAGAAAAGAAAACTTCATTACTTACCGCTAAACAGTTTCACAAATCGTACGGTTCCACGTAAATCTTCACTTGCTAACAATGCATTTCACTCCTGTGAAAGGTTTTCAGTTAATAAAACACATTAAATACAACAGAGACAACTTCAGATCGCGCAAAAATGCAAAGGTAGAACGCTCTGAGATCGCTGTTGACAGAAAGCCGTCAGCTTTTCGCACAGCTCACCAGCGAAAAGCTGCGGCCGGTGAGGCTCGACAACAGTCGCCGAGGCGGAGCCTTCCAATAATTATATTTAAATCGTATGAACTTCAAATAACTATTTATTAATGAGAAAACTTGTTTTTTTTTCTAAAACATTACACATTTTCATAGAACAAAATTTAATGCCTCAAAAAAGTTTTTTTTTGTGAAATCTGACTTCTAACTTCTAACTGGTTCTCCTGCAAGAAACACGCATTTTAGTACTAACGGGGTGTTTTTTTATGACTTCCCGTTCCCGAGAAATGCCATTTTTTTCAAAAATCAGGATTTTATTCAAAATTTAAGGTTGTCCATGTCAGATTTTTGGCGATTTTTCTGGAGGAGTACTGAGGGACCTAAGGAACATACTCCAGAAGGAATCAGCTTTCTAACAGTTTTTTCCATCTCGGGCCAAAATTAGGTCTAATATGCCTATACTATATGGTCATGTGTCCATGATTTGTTAAAGATTTCCGGATAATTATCGAAAATTACGAAATATTCGTTAATAACGTGCATCTGAAATGCAGTGTAAACTCTCGTATTTGGATTGAATAAACATAAATTCAGGAAATATTTGAAAGCCTCACACAAAATTTATTGCATTCAAACATCTTGTAATTAGAAAACGAAATTATAAAGCTTTTGATTTAATTGACCAGTTTGAAATGATAAATGTAAAATTTAGAAATGATTCATGTTGCTATTGATCTACCGTATAGTCCGTTTTATTAGTTTGCTGAGAAGTATTATTACGTGTAAATAATAAATATGTAGTTTAACTGACGTATCTTTTGTTTTTAGAATTGGTAACATTAAGTAGAAAAGGGTTTTGCAGAACTGAATTAAAATAGTATCGGAAATATCGTATAAATTTTTCAAGGTTTATAATATTAAAACGCAGTTGTTCTGTGAAATGTATGAGGATTATGTAATCGTTGAAAATTCGGCGCCGAGAATACTGTCATAGATAGTCTACCGTCTTAGACCTGATGAATTAGTTATAAGGGTCAGAGGAACAATTTATGTTTGAACCAAAGTAAAAACAAACCGCGTTAGATCAGGGCGACAAATTGCTGTTGATGCAGTTTTCTGAAAGGAGCGGATTTCCACGAACAGCTCCAGAAGCTTCTGACACTTGAAAAATTTAAGTGAATCTTCTTTAAGATAGGCTAGAATTGAGTAATGGAGGGAATATTAAAATCCAACAGGGTCGATAATGATTAATTTTAGTGAAGAGAGTGAGTTCAGACCTTCTTGCGTATACACGTTATCGGGCGACGTTAGGGCAATCCCGCGAAAGAACGTTTCTTCATCTCCTGGTGACAGAACCTTCGTTGAAAAGGAGTCGTTTCATCTCCGATAAATCCATGCTAGGATCTTTGAATTGTTCACCCATTATGAGTAGAAACTACCGTAACGATTTTGTGCAGTTGTTCCAAGGAAATGAAATGTATTTTAACTAGTACATTTATAATCCTCTGAAGAAGTCATCGCTTTTATTTGCGGAATAAACAACGTTCTTTCCAAGTGCCAGACAATAAGTTTACAGTTCGCCGTTAACCAGTAATAAGTTTTCGTCTAACGTTATCGACAAATGTTAATAATTAAGCAGTTCTGAACGCAACGCCTAATAGTATTTGTAAATAAAGTGTAAATACATAGACTGTAATATTTCGTACAACCAAGTTGGATGTTAATCGACCGCAATTTAGCTTTCTAACATGACATCTCGACATCTTTCACGAGGGAATTTCGAGCGTAGCCACCACATCGAAGTCAACCTCCAAAAGTCAACCTCACGGTTTCCATCGGGTGTTTCGTATAACATATGGGCGGGGGAGTTAACCTGAATTAAAGGTAAACCTTATTGTGCATTTACTGTTTTATCTGCTTTTCATATCCGTCAAACGATAATAAAATATGTGTGCATTTTTTTCTCTCCTTTATGTATTATGTGTTTATTATGTACTTAAGGTTGGATGAGATTCTTTGTGGGTCAATTTTAACTATTTGAATGTGGTTTTATTTATGGCAATCATATTCAATCTTCCCAATTTACCACATTGTATTAGGTGTTTATATGCAATAACGTTACACTGACAAAATTTAAGTCAACAATTTGATGGACGAAGTTTGTGTGAGTTATCAACTGTTTTGTTGATTTACAATAATTTTAGAAAGGTCAATACAAAGGAGTCTAGCTAGAACCTGTGCCGATTAAGCCTATATAATCTACATTTTTTTTTAAATTTGTTAAGTCTTCCAACGTTAAATTTTAATTATACATTTCTAGGTTACATACTGTTTTTTAAGGTGATTCCAGTTTTGAACCCGTTTGTTATACAACACCTATCTGCGAATTTATTTTTTTTGTTTGAATATTTTTAATGAGATACTAGAATGAACGTAAATAATTTTGGTGTTTATCTGAGAAAACAAGGTACGATAACGAATTAAATAATTAATCCTTATAACGTAGTATTCAGAGTTTGTTGCATTAGTGCATTCTTTTTTTTTTTATTTAATAGCCTTTTCTGTAAAGAACTAAAACCCAAAGATTTTAGTAGAATCCGATTGTTTAATGATCAAAATTTTGAAAGTGAATAGTGACGATTTCCTAAAATTTGACGTATTTAATCTCATAAAGTGGCGACCTTTGTTATTGATTAGTTGCTCTGGTTAACGTAACAATTGACAGAATTTTGAACGACGTTTGTTGGGTTCATGTTTAATGATTTTAAGGCAGTTGTTGTTAGAGTTTGCTTGTTGATCAGGAAATAAATTTAACGTGGTATTAACTAAATAAAATATTTACCGTTGCTTACTTTTGGTTTGAGTATACTTAATAGCGGCCTGATTAATATTTTTCAATCTGGTTGTAGATCAGAGTAAAGTGAATTCTATAATTAATTTTTTTTGAGATATTTCATACAAATTCAAACAGATTAAGTGAAGTAACGTACTGACAAGCAGTGATTTAGTTTGAGTAACAATTGATTTTTTTATTAATGCGGTACGCAATCAGTTACAAAGCGTGCGAGAATATTTGTGGCCTTTCAAGTGATGTTCACATCTGCTAGTCCTGGCCCACCGTACAGGTGAGCAAGGTATTTGTGTGTTTAGGCAAGCTGTGAACTTACGTAATTGGGCAAAACAACCCCTATTTCGACTTTCCAAGCACCCTGGTGCCCCATTCTGGTTTTTACGGCGACTTCAACCCCTATTTTGACTTATGCATGGTATACTATTTAAAGAAGTGCAAAATTAATTAACATCTCACCCACACCCGACCGCTGGCTAGTCGTACAAAAGCCAAGTTTACCTGTTATCCCGTTTTACTACCCGTTTATACCGTAACAGTATATTACACGTCAATATAACCAACAATGGAATCAAATAGGCTAGATTATCATTGCTTTATACATACATTAGGAAATTAGATATTCCTTCTCAATGGTTCAACTGAGCAAATTTATAAAGGAAACCAACATAAATGTTTATATTACGTGAGAAAATTAAGCTCTCCTATTCAATAATAGTATAAGTTTCATAGCTCTACGTCATAAATACATTCTATTATTATTGCCTAAATAATGCCTCGAGTTTGATGAGACATTTGAAACCAAATAACGTGCTTATGTTGTAAGGTTATTTTGACGCATCGTGTATATGCAGTATTTTGATAACGTATGGAATGTATTTTGAATGTAAATGAAGTGAATTTGGACAAAAACAATTTTTTTTGCGCATGTAGAATGTAAATTTGTGTAAATGATACGCCACTGGAATTTAATGAAGCATTATATGAAAGAATATTTGAATGTTATAGAAAGATTTTTTTTAAATTTTGTTGAAAATTTTTTGAAAAATTGTTATAAAGACTACCAGTTTGCCACTGGTCTTTTGCTGCTGTGCACTAAAGAATTCGGATTAAAGAAATGGTTGTAGACGTACGAGTGAGTAAGATTATGATGTATTGATATTGTATTAATGTGCAGTAAGGAGTATGTATGGATATTTTGTTTGTAGAAATTTTGTAACATCGTGCAATAATGGAAAATTTAATGCATGTTCAAGAATAAAGTTGTTAGAATGTGATGGAGTTGCTTAAATTGTGCGGAAAGAGGATTCGCCCACATGTGAAATTCCCATAGAAAGTTGAGTTACGGTTTGGATAATGTACAGAGTGAATGTAATTGTAATTAATAGCTTTTTGGGAGAGTTGTGAGTGAATTTACAAAGATGGCTACGTTGCTGTTAGTTTCGTTTGCGTTGGGTCCATCCGGTGAATTTTGATATTAGCGGGAAGAGATTGTAATATGGGAGGCAGAGGGTATATAAACGAGAGAGCAATTGAAGTAAGGGATAGTGAGAATCGCTCGGTAAGAGCTTAAGTAAAGACCCCGCGCGGCGTTTTTTAAGGGACCTGAGAATGTTACGGTCCAAAATGAAACTAAAACTGCAGGTAATTAGAGTGCATCGGACTAGCTCGGTGGGACAGAGGGCGTGTTTTTGAATTTAAAAACACTGTAGGTGGTTAGTCGTATAGTCGAAAGTCGCAAATAAGGGTGCGTCGTGATTAGAATAAAGTCGAATAAAGGGCGCCAGACTGTTATTAAGACGAAATCGGTAAGAATACACCTGGGCACATGTAGATAAATCATCCTGCAACAGTCAAAAGATCTCACTTACCTTACGTTGGCTACCTCCGGTGCACGCCGGAGATGCTTCAAAACTTTAGCTCTAGAACAAATCTTAAAAATATCCACACGCTCAAATACCAAAATAGCGTAGGCGCAAATCAGCTGTTGGGTTTCAATCACTTCTTTAACTGTATATTCCGTTACGTTACTCCCAACGCTTGTGAACAAAATAATTCAAACACAAAAATTAAAAAAAACAATAAACGTTAAATGTTACGCTTGAATCTCATTAACTCAAATTTAAATACTACTCAATTCCAAAGCTCTGTCATAAATTGAACTCCAAACTAAGATAATTAGACATAAACTAGATAAACGTCATTTAATATTCCGCTAATCGGTTACGTTAAACAACACAAAATATTTAATAATACTCAAAAAACTGTATGACCCTGAATGCTTCGATTGCAGGAAATTGCCACTGGTTACTTTTAAAATTAATCAATAAAAAAAATAATGAAATCAAAATTTAGCTCTCAATTAATTCTTTTGGTTTGATTAATAGAATTACTACTCTTCGTAAATTATTGCTTTCGCTAGTCGGGAAGAGATAACAAATTGACACCATAAAATTCAATTAATTGTTCGTCTATTATACATAAATATATCTCAAAAGGCACACAGATACATAAATTTATTAATAATGGTTTCAGTTTGATTTAAAATCTTAAATACTAGAAAACCGAAACATATAATGGTTAACCTTGTATTCTTGCCAAGTGGCCTTTGATTTTAAATTAGGGAAATAGAACGGAATAAATTCACTAAAATCAATTTTACCATGCGAAACGTTAATATACATAAGTTTGCTGTACAGTTAATTAAATAATAAAAAAAAAAAAATACCAAAGATATAGCAAATAAAAGCAGTTCGTCAACCTTTTATTGAGACGACGTGAAGCATCAAATTCCGCAAAATAACACCAAAACAAACGACTGCTTTTATTCGCTCGTCAACAAATAATTGCACCCAATTTACAAAGATATGGTAAAGCATTCACAATAACGTACAATATTGAGTTACCTTCTCTACCGGGCAGCAACGAAAGCAACGAGAACGGCCACATTTTATTTTAACGAAACCTTTTATTAAAATTCACAGGAAAACTAATTTAGATTCAACTTTAAAATTTCATACATCTTGTAAAGACCCAGCAGCCTTTACCAAAATTTTTCTAATTAATTATTTGTTAATTATCCCGTGTTTAATCAAATTACGTAAAATTACATAAGATTGCACAACAAATAATTATTTTATCCCCTCCGACGTAGATTTAAAAAAACATCGAATGTTTTAATGTCAAAGTAATCTCCGCCAATCGCGACTTGAGGGCCCTTGTACAAAAGCCCGATCCACGCACCGCGAATTCTCTTTAAAAGCCGCGAAGCGCTACCGGAGACAATAATATCCAGACCGCGCGCGCCTGCCGTTCTTCGTTTCGTCGTGTACGATTGTCACTTACGTGCATCCTGAACCCTTGCGATACTTGCAGCCGTCTGAAAACCCGCTCCAGCTAACCGATCACCTGGCCGTCGTATTCGGAGGTTGAAAGTACGCGAGTTGAGTATACAAACATTACACCAGACACCCAGATAAACGACGGGCTATAGAGCCCGAAAGATATCTCACATTTCCAGTACACACATCAGAAGGTGCCACGACGGGCTGTAAATCCTGGCGTCATCTTCTACAAACATATACACACATCAGAAGTTGCCACGACGGGCTGTAAAAGCCCGAAGTCCTCTTCTACAACCACACATAAACCAGGACGGTGCCACGGCGGGCTCTAACGCCCAGAAGTCATCTTCCATTTACTCCGATGGCAAAAAGGGTAATCGCTCTAATACTACCATCCCCTGGAAGATGCGTCTAAACAGCATAGTACGGGTTAGTCCCAGATACTATTAGACGTCTCTTCATTTAAACAGCCAGCACACAACATTACACTAACACACCTGACAAAAACGAAATACCAAGAAACCCAGAGGTACTCGCAACCGCTAAAGTTAATGCCAGCAGCTACTTCCGCATCCTAATCAGGAAACGCCTGTTAAATTACATCAACTGCAGTTAAAAACGCTACAGACTGATTGAACACCGCATAGTTCCTAACGATCTCCCGCAAATCTATGTAAAGGTACAAAGTTATTCCTTTTTTAATCAAGAGAATAATCGTGTATATAAGAAACATTATTTCCGTCCGAAACAATTCGCATAATTGTTTAATTTCGATTACGCCGTATTAAAACATCGCGTAAACCAACCATCTCAGTTTAATTCGTTCTTAAAAATAGGTCTGTGACGAATATGCAATCCCCTTTTTGTGTTTAAATTAAATGCGAAATAAACAATGTTTATAATAACGTGCAAAATTGTGTAAATGATGTACGATTTACCTCGCGTATAAAAACAACCTTTACTAAATTAAAAGTGAATAAGTCCGTAATAAATTCAGTATTCCCTGTATTTAATAATTAGAACAAATTTAGTTCATGTGTACGTGTTTAAAAGTAATAGACGCTTTCTTATAAATAAACTTTATGTAAATACGTTCTAAATTAGTTAATCCTGATTATTTAGAGGACTGAGAATTCATTGTAATAAATAATCAATCGCGCACGAACAAGTTGCATTCGGAAACGTATAAATATCAACCTGTCCTTTGTAAAGAATTCCAAGTACTGGATACACTTGATCTGAAAGACAAATCGAGAATAAGAGTAGTCATGCGCACCAATGTTACTTTAACTTATTGATTTTTCTGAGGAACTGACCTGCCCGAAACTCCAGCGCTGACGTTGACTTATACTCCCTTAGGTAGTACCGGAACATTCCAACACGGCACCTATGGTTCCTGCTCTTTTTTGGTCAGGATCGACTTTACGATTTTCTAAATAATTTTCGAGTAATTTTGTCCGAATTGTTGAATAATGCGCCTTCAATTGAACCGTAATAATTTCTATTTTCACAGAAACGTACCAGAATCCAATAGCCAGCCAGATCAGACAGAGAAAAGAATCCTCCCGCTGAAGTAGGAGTGTAAAGTATTATCAAATTGTATCATTGTTTTGTTCCGTAGTTTAGTGGCTTCACCTATTTATTGCAATTAATTTTACGAATGACTTATTTAATATTGCAATTAAATAGGACAATGTAAGTTTAAACCATTTTACTCTAATTATTCAAGGTGAACAGTGTTAAGCCTAAATACCTCGTATTTACGAACCACCCCCGTCTTGTTAAAATAGACACGAATAACTAGTTGGAGGAAAATTAAAATAAACTATTTTAATTATGGTAGGTAAAGTGGCTTACAATCCAATTAATTATTCTACAAAATATATAAATGCCAATTTCAGAAATCAAATCTAAATGGTAATAAGAAAAGTTTAACTCGAAAACCTCTACAACTTAGAAAATCAAACAATCTATAGTTACTTTCACTTGTACCTTGACGAACACAAAAAAAACAACAAGTTTCGTTAGCGTAAATTGAGTCACTAGCAAAAAAGCATTTAAAAAAAATACGTACACAGATACAGGGCGTTCAATTACACATGACAAGAATGGTCAATGTTGGATTTTATTTGTGAAAATTGTAGTTCAGCAGTACGTATATATACGCGACTGCAATAATCCATACGAGAATTACATCATATATAGACATTGATAAATAGATAGTGTGAATTGAAAGGAGATACTAGTGATTTCCTTTCATGAAATTAAAAAAAAAGTAAAAAAGCAAATTTAAAAATAACACAGCAAAATATTCAGTAAGCGTGTGATCCAGTAAATACAGAAAGCCTGAAGTAACCCTTTAAGTAACCGAATTAAAAGTTTGTGAATTTAGTTAGAGATTAGTAGTCGTTGGTGACATGTATGTATACAATCGATAATATTAAATCCATTGTGCAAAGCGAATAAGAATTCTATTATACAAGTGGAAGTAAATTAAAAATTATTATTAATTTTATTAAATACATAAATAAAAAGTTTACCTCGAGTAGGATTTGAACCTACGACCTGTACTTTGCTAGAGTACCGCGCTAACCAACTGCGCCATCAAGGTTCAAGCCCCAATCGATGTAAATTTTGTCTTTATGTATGTAGAACTAATGTCAAATCTAAATATAATGAGATTACAATCAAATTACTTAATTGAATGGAATGTGAGCCTGCAATATAGCAAGGATTCACACATACCAAAGTAATTTGACTAATATTAAATTATTACAATTAAAAAAAAAAACTTGTAATAAAGTGGAAGTAAACATTCTTTATTGTCACAAACGTTTATGTGAAAGGCATATAATAAATCCGATTACATTGCGCGCGAGTGAACGACGGACAACTGCGCTCGTGAGTGTACAACCTAATGAATTAGCGAATACGGCTGTCTCTGTGTTTTGTGCCAGTGTGGGTGCAAATTTAAAAAGGATTATTGAAGCAGACCATATGGACTTCACTATATCACGGATAAAGGAATAATTAACGTAAATTGTAAGAAATAGTTTTAGGTTTTGTTTAACAGATACAAGTACGATTATATTTTTGTGCTTGATGAGTTAATAATTTATTATAAGAAAAAGGATAATCGAACTTTATCTATTTTGATGTGTAAAAGATTTTGGGGGAATTTTTAATATATAAAAATTGATTTTTGTAGTGTTTTTTGGAACCCACGTGTTTGTATATATATATATATATATATATATATATATATATATCCATTATTTAATTTACTTTTCTTGTGTATTTGTGTCAGCTGAGGTAAAAGTTTTAGTATTAACCAGTGTAACTTTACCTAACGGGTTACATCTATTGGTATTGAATTGATCTTTGAATGTTTTTAAGATTAATGATTGATCTCAAATTCCTTTATGAGCCAGATCTATTACAACATTTTATTTTAATTATTTTGTATTATTTGACAGTCAGTAAAATACCGAACATGAATAACAGAATATTTTTATTAAGTATAAATTACAGATTTTAAGTATTGATGAATCTTTAAATAAGATTTTTAAAGAGAAAGTATTCATAAAATATATCGATGTTATTTATGATGAAAACAGTGACCGTTATTTTTTAAATTTTTTGGAAACAAACGAACGTTGTGGTCATTTAAAAAGTATTAAACCGACTTTTTTTATTTTGATTCTTTTCTAAATTGAGTAATGTTTATTTGATTCAGTTTTATAACAGTTATAAGTATAAATTTATATGTATACGGGGGATGCTTAGAAAGTATTGAAATTAACGCTTTATGACTTGGAATTTTCATATGTATTTAAAAATTTTCTTAAGCTTTTGGATAAATTTCTTTTCAAGTGTGATTGAATTTGAGTTATGAATGGTTTTACTGAGTAGGCTGCAATCCTGTCTTCCGCAGCCAGATAGGATTAATTTAATATTCCGCCTAAGACTATTTAAGATTGCTCTTATTTGTTGATGTTGCGTGAATTTTAGAAAATCGCCAGAAAAAGATGAAAACATTCAGGTATGTAGAAAAAATAGTCAAAGCCCAAATATATGACGTTTTCGGCCTTTGACTAAAGAATTTTCGTCAAACCTAGGACAGACTAATTTGGTCAGGCAAACGTCGAAACTCAATTTCATGAAATCGGGGTTTGACCAGTCAAACTTCAATTAGTTATTGGAATGTCTTAGTTTGTTAGATTAGGTATAATAAAACGAAATGTTTAAATTTTAATGTTTATTGTTTTATTATTGTTCTAATTAAAATAAAAAATTAGTCGTTATTCTGACATGGTGAGGCATTATGACATTTAGAATTGCAGAATACGTTAGATCTTTTACATTTACATAATTTTGAAGAGCATTTTTTATTGAAGTGGCATTTTATAAAGCCTTGGCCCCCAAATTTAGAATCTTTTGCACTGGTTTCTCTTAGAAACAGCTGAAAGTAGGGCACATCTTCGAAATTAAGAAAACTCTCTTTGCATTCTTTTATTTGTTTCCTCGAAAAAAATGTGTTTATTGTTCCGTGTTTCGTCTCTACTCTGTATAAACCATCAACTGTTTTATCTTGTATGATACCCAAAATATTTCGAGCATCACCTTTGGCTCTATCGAAGCTGGGAATAGGTATGGTTACAGTTTTTCCAATCGCGATTGGCGGAAATTTTTGTTCAGTTGTTCCATAACATTAGCCTGAGCTTGAAGACCTTCAATCGCCTTTTCTTTATTTATTTTTATATTTTCTGTCTGTGCACAACGCATGCATGTAACTCCACCTCCGAAGCATTCCAAAGCATGTCGAACATATGCAATATGAATATTCTCCTGTATAACCTTTATTTATATGATGTTATTGTTAACTAGAGTTTCTTTAACGTAGAATCTGATGCATGATTATATATGTGCTTATCTATTCATTATTTTAATTTCATAAATGTAGCGATATTACACCTATGCATAATTAAATCCTACCGAAACTATCCACGATTATCTCTACGTTTTATTATTGTTCTTAACTTTATATATACACACACATATATATATATATATATATATATATATATATATATATATATATATATATATATATATATATATATATATATATATATATATATATAACGTGTCCCACATAACATTTCCAGCATGGGGATCTCGCTTATTATAAAAGATACAGATTTGGTTAAATTAGATGAATTACTCCTAAGGCTTAGTGAAATTATAGGACACTCTCCAATTTCCAAATTTCCATGTATTTTAAGACTTATGGCAAGAAAAGAAAATGTCAAATTTATTTTCTTGTAATATCTTTTGTTATATTAGACATATAAATTTTATTTGCACTTTCTTAAGATATTTTTTATGCAGAATTTAAATATCAATTTGGATTTTTTTGTACTTTCTATTTTTAGTTTCAACCCCTAAATTAAATTTTTCTTATGGAACGACAAGTCGGCTTTGAAATAATTGATCGTGTTTTTTTATCCTCTTTACAATGATATAGCACATGTACTATCTATTTTTAAAAGCAACAAAGAAAATTTAAAAAAATGTATTTTATTAAAGACTCTAACAATAAGTAGGCCGTGAAACATGAAAACGACAAATAATAGATAACAACAAGAGTTAAGCAGGTAATAGTATTGGAGATAATTATCCAATTATAAAAGATGTTCAAACAATTGACCATTCCGTTCTAAACATAATTGTGCCCTGCGTAGTGTCGACGTAATTGCTCTGCGTAGCTTTTGGCGTTTAATGCTACCAAATTCTGCAAGAACAGCTTCACGAAGATCTTCGGCATTCTCAAATGTTTGCACATACACTCGATTTTTCACGTAGCCCCAAAGGAAAAAGTCCAAGGGCGTTAAGTCTGGAGATCTGGGTGGCCATAAAATCGGCCCTCGATTACCAATCCATGAATTTGGAAACCGGTTATTAAGAAATTCGCTGATGATGTTTGAATTGTGGGGTGGGGCGCCATCTTGTTGGAAGCAGATATTAATATTCTCAATCAGTGGTAAATCATCAAGTTTATTTTCTAAATCAGTTTGTAGTAAATTCAAATACCTTTCACTATTTAACGTTTCGTTAAAAAATATGGGCCCAATAAGTTTAGCGCCTAAAATGCCACACCAGACGTTAAAACCAAATCTCACTTGATGCCGACTTTCCTTAACAACGTGAGGATTTTCACGGTCCCAAAAGTGAACATTGTGTTGATTGAAAAGGCCATTATTTGTAAATCTGCTTTCGTCAGACCACAAAATCGTAGCTGGAAAATTATCGTTATTCTCACATTGATTAACATACGATTGGCAAAATTGTAATCTTCTCCCCTGATCTCCATCTCTAAGTCCCTGCAGAATGGTGTACTTATACGGATGATACTTGTGACGTTTTAAAATTCTTTGTGATGTAGTTTTCGAAATACCAGTGTTATGTTCAATTTCTCTAACAGATGTTGAAGGATTTTCAATAACTGATTGTAATACATTTAGTTCTGCATCTTCATTCCGTAATTTCGGATTTCTAGTAGGTTTTGAAAATGAACCATATTATTTTAAATTAATTGCCAAATTTCTGTACGTACGAGCACTGGGCTGCCTTCTTTCAGGATACAGCCTCAAGTACATCCGTTCAGTTTCTAAACTATTTTTATGAGACAAGATGTAACAACTCAACATATCAAACTTTTCAGTATTAGTAAATAAAGCCATGTTTGACACAAAAATATTCTGGAACGAATAATTTTTAAGTGACATTAAATTCGATTGTGTTTTTATGTTGCACGGCCTGCTTATTGCTAGAGTCTTTAATAAAATACATTTTTTTGTTGTTTTTAAAAATAGATAGTACATGTGCTATATCATTGTAAAGAGGATAAAAAAAAACACGATCAATTATTTCAAAGCCGACTTGTCGTTCCATAAGAAAAATTTAATTTATGGGTTGAAACTAAAAAATAGAAAGTGCAAATAAAAATCCTAATTGATATTTAAATTCTGCATAAAAAATATCTTAAGAAAGTGCAAATAAAATTTATGTCTAATATAACAAAAAAGATATTACAAGAAAAAGAAATTTGACATTTTTCTTTTTCTTGCCATAAGTCTTAAAATACATGGAAATTTGGAAATTGGAGTGTCCTATAATTTCACTAATCCTTAGGAGTAATTCATCTAATTTAACCAAATCTGTATCTTTTATAATAAGCGAGATCCCCATGCTGGAAATGTTATCTGGGACACGTTGTATATATATATATATATATATATATATATATATACATAGGGTTTTCAAAGTTAAGTCGGCACTATTGCTATCTTCGTTACTATTGGTGCTACGAAGTCGGTTAAATGGGCAAAGAAGTAGCATTTTTTCCGCTCCTTACGATTGTGAAATCAAAATGAAAATTGAACATCGTGTTCGCGAGTTATGTCAAAAATTTCCATTTTTCTAAATGACACACCCAATATGCAATATCCTTAATCGATAGAAGATTAAATTCTGAACGAATAAGTTCCTATGACATTTCACCCTAATGTCAAAAATGACAAAGTTATTGATCATTTACCAAATTCATCAAGGTGGCTGTGTCAACTATTTTTCTGTATTACCATAGAGCAGAAAATGAAACGAATATCAGACAATTGAAACAGGATTCTTTATCCTAAGTGATAATAATAATAAGGAACAACAAAACAAAACAAAACTCAAATTAGATGTTCGAAAACATCACCCTCTTGCTCCAAGCATTTCTGGGCCCGCTTGTAGACACTTTTAGTAGTCTTAGCAATGGATCTACCATCAATATTATTGATGGCATGAACGATGCTTTGCTGGAGATCCTCAAGGTTATCATATCGCCTGTTGTACACCACACTCTTCACATATCCCCAAAAGAAAAATTCCATTGGAGTAATGCCAGATGATCGAGGAGGCATACGGACAGGCCCATTAGTTGATAAATATGTCATCAAAAAATTGTTTAATATTGTATCTATCTGACGAACGTTATGGGGAGGAGCTCCGTCTTGTTGGAAATAAATGTTCTGCCCATCCATTAAATTTACATCATCCAAGAAGTCTTGGAGTGTGGCAGTCAACATTTCGGCGTACCGCTCACCAGTTAACGCACCCTGATAAAATACTGGACTAACAATTATTGAGCCAATTAAACCGCACCAAACATTAACACTGAAGCGTCTCTGCGGGTTACAAGATCGGTAGAGCATCGGATTTTCTCGACTCCAAAAAGGGCTGTTTTTCCTGTTGAACATACCCCTATTAGAAAAAATTGATTCGTCACTCCATAGAATTGAGCTTCAAAAATCATTATTGGTACTCATTTGCTTAATAAACCAGTGACAAAAATGAACGCGTCTTTCTTGATCTCCTGGTACTAGTGTCTGTGTAGGTCGGAACTTATACGGCACAAACTTATACTTTTTCAGAATATTGTGGATGGAACCCAAACATAGTCCATTTTCTTGCACTAAATCATTAATTGAGTTGTTGGGATGTGCTTCAAAATAAGCTAACACATTAATTTCAGTTTCTTCACTAATTATACATTGTTTATTAAATCTGGATTTCTTAAACACGCTCAAATTAGATCTAAATTTACGATACAAAACCAAAAAGTATCTTCTATCCCGGCAAATGACGCATAGGAAACAAATCACTGTAACGCTCACGCGCTCGATAACTGTTTTTTTGACAAACGATGTAACATTCTAACATATCACACTTTTCTGAATGGGTGAAAGGCATTTTTCTATTCGAAAAACACAAACTCTTAACTCTTTATTAGCAAACTTCAAATTGACATATCAATTCTGATGACATTTGTGAAAATGACAAATATTGTTCACGTAATACCAGTCACCTTGACGAATTCAATAAATGATCAATAACTTTGTCATTTTTAGCATTAGGGTAAAATGTCATAGGAACTTTTTTGTTCAGAATTTAATTTTCTATAGATTATGGGTATTGCATACTGGGTGTGTCATTTAAAAAAAATGGAAATTTTTGACATAACTCGCGAACACCAAGTTCAATTTTTGTTTTGATTTCACCATCGTAACAAGCGGAAAATATGCTACTTCTTTGCCCATTAAACCGACTTCGTATCACCAATAATAACGAAGGTAGCAATAGTGCCGACTTAACTTTGAAAACCCTGTATATATATATATATATATATATATATATATATATTAATTCCACGACTTTCAAAACTTGTTCATTTAAAAAGTGTTTGATACCTACTAGTTCTTTTATATTTAAATTATTAGAATATAGCAAATATGTTGTTACCACAGAACACATGTACTTAAAATTAAAATGATATTAAACGTACACATTGTGTTTTCAAGGTATAATAACAATTACATAGGTAATCGGAAATTATTTCTTTGTTGGATTTGATTAGATCTTTAATTAATATGTCCAGTTTTTATTTGTGAATTCTTTTATCAATTTCAAATTAAAGTTTTTCACAACTTTACACTTACACCATAACTTGATTAAATATTATTAAATTTGTTCTTTGATTATGACATTTTTCATTGTTAGCCTTTGTGCATTAGAGGGTGTTCTGATTTGTCACCTTCAAGGCAGTTTAATATATTTAATTTATTAAAAATCTAGTTATTCTCTACTAAAATAAAATTAGATGCTGTTATATTAATAGTAGACATATTCACATTACATAAACTTATGTTGCTATTACCATTTACTGAGGATAAGCATTTTACTTAAATTCTTGCTCTAACATTTTTGTTATTAACTGTTTGTCGGTCCCAGATATCTATAAAATTTCTCGTATTTTGAGATACTACATATGTATGATTGCACAAATTAAGGGTACAGATGAATGCGTATCTTTGAAAGTTTTCAACATTGCAGAATTTCCTTATTTACAGTATACAGTACAGGATTTTTTTTTCTGAATTGAGAATCTAATTATCTTCTGAAATCTGCTGTACGATATGTTGCAATTTCATACTTTGAATATGAACTTCATTCATCAACTGAATTCTGTACGATGTCTTCCCTTCAACAGTCTTTTTGCAAACCAGTCCCAATCTTATCCCTTATTAACCTCATAAGGGCAAATATCCATTTATCGAATCGTTTACATTCTTGCATTTTAAATGTATACAGAGTGTCCATTTAGTACTGTTCTTCTGTGATAAGTAAATGACAACGAATCGATAATGAGGGAAAAAAATCTATAGGAGTCAAGCCAGGGAATATTGCTGGTCAACTGGTTGCTGCATCGTGTTCTATCCATTTTTGAGAGAAATATTCTCCAAGATGGTGTCGCTTGAAGACTAAAATGAGCTGGAGCTCCATCGAGTCGTAGCCACATAGCTCTTTTTATGTTTCGGATGGTATGGAATTAAAAGTGGCGAAGAAATTGCAAAATATAGGCCCTGTCGAAGTGCTTTCAAAAATATGGGACAATAAAGTAATGATCCATACCTTCAACGTCCATACGAAGATAAAAAATGTAGGTTATGGGGGAAGAAATAGAGACGATTAATCATATGTTGAAAGAATGCAGGGAGTTAAAGGAAGAGGAAAGGACGGTAGAAGACATACTAGAGGAAAAAGGAAGGGGAGCGAATTGAATGGGAGAAATATGGAAAATAAGAAGGCAGTCAAGGGGAGAGGAGACAAGGGGGAAGAAGACAGTGGGGTTTATGTAAGGGAAGGAGAAACTGTAGATAGACAAATTTAAATACACACAATAACTTTGCAATATTGTAAAAATAAGCAAATAAAGATAATAGTAGTAGGATTTGATGGCAAATATTACGAAAATAAATCAGGCTGACAATAAAGAAAAACCTAACCTAAGCAGGGATAGCGTAACCGAAAAAAAAGAACACAAATATACAGCGATAATACTATATACACAAACTCCTCAGACAAAATACGAAGAATAGGCAGCAAATATAAGATACGCACTGCCTGCAAATCGACCAAAACGCTCAGGGGAACACTAGCCAAAACCAAACCAAACAATGAAGACCAGAATTCCAAGAATTGTGTATACAACCTACCATGCGAATACGGCAGAGCATACATGGAGGAGAACAGTAGACCACTCAAAGTGAAAACTCAGGAACACAAGAACAATATCAGCAATGGTGAAGCAGAAAGATCAAGCATCGAAGAACATGTTTGGAACGAAGACCACCGCAAAATTAACAAGAGAGTAATTTTGAAAATTGTCGAAAAATTTGTAGTAACTTGTGTTAAAACAATGCAAATTTTTATTGATTAAGTAGGCTGTGAACAATGAATATTTGAAGAGAAAGAATTATTAGATTAAATGCTCAAAATGTCTCTCACTTTGTAATACACAGTTTCTTATGCGATGACGGAACCTTGCTAACACTTTGTAGCATTTCTGGACTAATGTTGACTAAAGATAGACCTCTGCTTTCTATCATGTCTTGTCTCGTTTTTTATAACCTCTCGGTACAGTTGAGATTTATCATTTGCCCACAAAAAAATCCATAGGAGTCAAGCCAGGTGATATTGTGGGCCAACTGGTTGCTGCACCGTGTCCTATCCATTTTTGAGAGAAACATTTTACAAGGTATTGTCTAGCTTGAAGACTAAAATGAGCTGGAGCTCCATCGAGTCGTAGCCACATAGCTCTTTTTATGTTTCATATGGTGTGGAATTAAGAGTGGCGAAGAAATTGCAAAATATACGCCAATAAGGTAATGATCCATACATTCAAGGTTCATGTATGTTGATAGTTTGCAACGTAAACAATTTTCGGATCTTGGGTGTCGTAATAATGAAAACTATGACCATTTTAGTGGAATGTAGATTCGTCAGTAAATAATACGTGAAAAATCTGGAACACTGGAACTGTGGCAGGATCTGTAACAAACAAAACATACCCACGTACCACACAGAATTAAAAAAAAAATGAAAAACCACCGAACGCGTTTCGATAGCTACGCTATCATTATCAGCGGTCGACCGCTGATGATAGCGTAGTTATCGAAAAAATACGTATTCGCAAAAATCGCCATTTTCTCTCATTTTATTTTCCCATTTGCAGAAAATCACTCTCCTTACATAATCATCTTGAACCAACTCTTGATGCAGTTGGAATTGTGATTGAACTTATTAGTATTTGCACACTTAATATTAGATTTTTTAATATTTAAACTTTTACTAATTGCTCTAACACTAACGTTTGGATTTTCTACTACCGTTAAAGTACGCGCAAGCTGATTTTCTTCGTTTAAACTGTTTTGTTTCTGCCATATTTTCGTACAGTACACTTCCTGTTTGTTCAACCCTTTCTTTCAGATTTTCAAGGAGCCTTGTAACGTG
This sequence comes from Vesta saturnalis, assembly GCA_036346205.1. Taxonomy (NCBI): domain Eukaryota; kingdom Metazoa; phylum Arthropoda; class Insecta; order Coleoptera; family Lampyridae; genus Vesta; species Vesta saturnalis. The sequence continues at coordinate 9,308,047 of JARFJB010000902.1, read as the reverse complement.
TCTAACCTACCACGTAACATAAAAAGAAATATTATTTAATATAATATTATGTTAGAGAAGGCAGCGTGGGGCGAACGATAGCTAATCGTAGAGCACTTTGTTGGCGTGGGTAGTTTTGGAGTGTTGATAATATTGAACATAATTAGGTTAGTTCGAATGAGAAACAAAGCTGTAATGAAAGTGACAAGGAGAGTGAGCAAGAATTGAGCGGCACAAGCTTTAAAGAAAAAGGTAATTATTAGTTCATAAGAGTGGCCCTGTAAAGCTTGGAATCAGAAAGAATAACCAGGAGTAGTAAATAAACAGCAATTCCATCAATAATAATTTATTTCAACTTCCAATAAAAGGACCAAATATGTTTGGTATGACTCGATGAAAAAGTAAGGATCACACCTCTTGTCATGTGTATTTGAACGCCCTGTATATAGATACGTATTTTTTTTCTTTTTGTTCCTTTTTTGGTAATCACTCAATTTACGCTAACGAAACTTGTTTTTTTTTGTGTTTATCAAGGTAAAAGTGAAAGTAACAATAAATTGTTTGATTTTTCTAAGTTGTAGTGGTTTTCGAGTGAAACTTTTCGTATGGCCATTCTAAAATTGGCAATTATATATTTTGTTGGAAGTAGGAAGTTGATTCTAAATTAATTTTTCTGTAAATTTTTATAAAAGGTTTCGTTAAAATAAAATATAGTTGTAGATAAGAAATGTTCGCATTTAAATTGTAGGATGAGATCGTTCCTTGGTTTGATTGTTTAAGCAGGGACTGTTGATGTTAATTTTACTTATTGCATTTCAGTAATTGACGCCGTGTATCTGCCGGAGTATACTATCTCAATCCATTAGTGTTGAGTAATTATCGTTTTCGGTAAGGGAATAAATCTGTGGACGACAATTTGCACTTGAGTCGTGCACGTCACAGCGTTAGCGGTTTTTCTTGTAGGTTAAAGTTGGTTGAGAAATATGGTGCAGTATTATGGAGAGGGGTTTGAGCAGTTAATTGCGCGGGGATTCTTGATCTGACGTTCATACCTCCTGGTTATTTGTTTTGAAGTTACGGACCGTGAGGTCAATTAACGAACATTTCACAAAGGGATGTGTTTATATAAGTACAGCTTGGTGGTGAAGTTTGAGACGCGCTACATGCGGATTTATATTATCGAATAAACCATTGTGAAGGCACGACGTTTTGTTTCCCCCGCAATCAGCTGTAGCAGACGAAAGTCTCATTGTAAATAGACTTTTTTCGTTTTAATATTAAACAGACTTGTAAGTAGGTATTAATGTTTAATTAATTCGGTAACTCTATTTACAAGAGTAGGTAAGTTTGGAGACTTTTGAAACACACCACAATCCCAAGGTCCCACATTTCCAACGTTACCACTTTATCAAGGCTACCACCTGCCCAAGGTCGCACAATTGCAGTGTCTGACCTACTTTCACAAAGCCCCACACGCCCAAGGTTATACAACAGCGGCCTACTTTACTAAGGTCACACACCAGGAAGGCCACTCGTATGCCCTACTTACTCGAGGTCCCACAAGCTTAACAATAACAAGGCCAGTCATCTCAAACATTAGCAAGGGCATTTGTGATGACCAAGCACTGAACGCTACCTGTGTATCCTATATATTCACCTTACTTTACGCTTAGCTGATACACACTCTAGAAACCAAAAAAAAAGAAAGCGATATATTAATATATTTATTTCCTGTATAAACAAAGACATGTACAATTGTATTATTCAGAAATATGATTCTCTTTAGGAATAAAACATTTTGATTTAGTATACAATGTGTGATGTCTGTCTGTCTGTCTATCTGTCTTTCTGGTTGTTTATATTTGTCAGTTGGTCTGTCTGTTTGTATGTAAAGCTGTCGACGCGCTCAGTCAGTTACTCTGCGTCTGGTCTGCGGTCGCACTATTGGGGACACCGTTTTTCTGGAAAGAAAGCATAAGTATTTGGAGTGCTGTGCCAGTCATACTTACTATGTCTATCTCGATCTCTAAGAAAGACCACTTGTCGAAGAGCTACATTACGAATATCATCTCCAGATGTATAATGGCGTGATCATAACCACTGAGTACAGCTACGCTTATAACACTATTCCAGTCAAGGTATAATGTTATAAGCCTAGTGTGGACCCGGTCGAGCTGCTCTTCAAGAGAGCTCTCCGTAATCACTACATCATAATTCAGGACGAATGGTATTATTGTGGTCAGCTGCAAATACAGAAGTGTTATTATAAAAGTAGTACGAAGGGAATACATACCGTGAATGTGAGACGTTCCCATGATATAATGCGATATGCGTAAAAGAGCCAGTACCATCCTGTAACTATCACAAAAGCAGAATTGCTTTGAGCGGCACTGTCTCTCGACGCCATCGCACACATGATGTTGTAAACGGGGGGAAGAACAGTGCGGCCAATAGTCATAGGAATATGGGTATCCCAAAACTAGGTATCGTCAATTTCTTCGTCGTCACTACCGGCAGGTATGTCATCAGGTCCCATTTTGCTGTGCACGGTTTTGTACGGTCAGGTCTTGAGCGCTTTCGTCACGTCTGTATATGTTACGTGTTATAGTGTTCAGTATGTCGTCCTCACCGCTGCTCTCTTCCACGATGATTTCGTTGCAGAAGTCTGTCTGGGTAAGTAAGTGTTGCTGGCGGAGAGCGTCATTGTCATAGTCGTCCGAATCGTAGCTGTAGGCAGGGTCCATTACCACGTCAGAGTCGTAGTCACCAGTGTTGAGGTATTTGTTGCCACAACAGGAGGAACATAATCCCACAACACTGGAAGATACTACGTTGCACATATCACTATCAGTATCAGTCTCGTCGATAAGAAAAGGTCTAGTGGTTTGTTCGTCGCTGATAGTGATAACTTCAGCGTCGGTCAAGTCGAGTATTACTGTATCGGCATCTAGATCGTGCTCCTGCTCAGAATCCAGGACTACAGTCGTCATCTCATATATTCCATCGTCACTTGTTTGGCAACCCACGGTGATGGGGGAGGAATACGAGAAAGGTATATATATATATATATATATATATATATATATATATATATATATATATGACCTCGGGAAAAAACCTGAGGGGTAGGAGTTGGTGGGAGGACGGGAAGGAGTCTTGATAAATAAATGCCTCAGGCGATGGCGATCGGGAGATCGCATTAACTTGAGGGGTTGGAGTTGGTGGGAGGATGGGGATAGAGCTTGCGGATCTAAGCGGGATAGAGGAGTAAGCATAAAATAATGCCTCAGGCGACGGTGAGCGAGAAAGCGCATCAACCTGAAAAAAATAAAGAAAAAAAAACGTTAGAAGTGTATCAATACCGAAAAAAAAAATTAAAATGTAAAAATGTATTGTATAATTGCAATAAATTCTTGTTGGAACTTAGAAAAATTCTCAAAATCTTATATACTACTTAATGTATGTACATATGTATTTACACGAAGAATATTTGCTTTTAGGATCTATAAACCAAAATGCAGCTTGCGCCGTAGAGAGCAATACTGCACCTGCAGTTAACAGAGGTAAGAAAGCGCTTTCACCTATTATTGTACCAGATAAGTAATTTATGTTCTTTGACTTCCTAGGTGCGACACGTACGGCGGGTGGTCGTATTACTATCCATAGTAACATACTCCCATCCTACGGAGGTTGCTGGCAGCAAGACCTCATACGGATCACGTGCAGGAGGTGATGGAGCTACTCGATGAAGATGGTGCTGAGGGCGGCCGGCCTGGTGGAGAATGAGCAGTATTTCGACCAGGATGACTGTAAAATAGCTTTGCGGTTTTTAGATACACCACCTCCAGCGGACGACTTGGATGTGGTTTTATCATGCAACTATGAGGAGGCAGCCCTGGACGAAATACTGCTCACCCTACAACCTGTAAGTGATCCCTATGAGACTACATCGTCACCCATGAGAGAAGATCAGGTAGCAGTGCACCATGTGTCCATGTGTCCTGGCTGCATTGCTGAATTTGAGAAAGAATGGGCTCCAATTGCGGATCACCATTCCTCTGCCAGTCTTGTAACGCAACCGGTGCTGGGGATTGCTGTATCTCAGACTACTCAGACCCCTGAGGGTGTTGTACCTAATGATCAGTCATCTACATCGACAACACGCTTAGAGGGTGGGGTAGTAGGAAATCCATTCGAGGGTTTGCTGAGCCCTGCTTCTACCGCAAAATTTATGAAAGAGTGGGCGTCCCAGAGTTCTTCAGTAGAAGTAGAGGCCAGAGAACATATTTCTGAAAGTGTCTTGAGCCACACTTGTATCGAAGAGTTTGATCAGGAGTGGAGTCAATGAACTGTTCGATACAATTGGAGCAAATGGAAACAGCATCAGAAAGTATCCTCAGTCCTGCGGCTGCTGCAAACTTTTGGATAATGAATGGTCGATAAATGACTTATCTAGGAGTCCTGCAGCACCGATGCTACAGTTATCTGCGCCATCACCGGTGAGGGATATAGTGGAAAACGCAGTATCTTCTCAGAGTGTTGAGCCCTACTTGCGCTGCGGAGTTTCTGGAAAACAATTGGTTATAATCCATTGTTTCCAGTCCAAAGCACATAGTAGGGGGATCTACAATGCTGGGTAAAATATGTGTGAGCAGCAACACTCGATCGCGATTACCCTTCCTATCCAACTCGTACACTACTACACCCCTCAACCTGAGTTATCCATACGCCATAATTCCATTCCTGGCGATAGGTTACGTTGCGTCCTCATTCGCATCGCTGGATATGATTCTTTTGATAACAGTTGTAATTAATCAAAGTAAAGAAAGTAAAGGTGTAAAAAAACTGTTACCAAAGGAATCATAACAAAACACGTAACACAACCCTTACTTATGTATATACTTTTTGTTACAGACCGTAACAAAGCGTTTGAATGTGAATGTCTGAAGATATTTTCTAGAAAGGATTCTCTACTTCGACACCAAAAACCTCACTTTGGATAAGGATACCAGTAACTACCCTACCTTTAGGAGCGCAGGAGGCTGTGTCGCAAAACCATACCACAGGTAGCAACACGATGCAAGCCGGCACTGTCGACAACAACAGAGCAGATTCCTTTGCACAATCCGGGCCATCAGGGTTAAACCGCAACAATGTGGAACACAAGCGTGATAGTGATTCCTTTGCGAAACCAGAGCCATCAGGTTTGAACAACTCAAGGAAGCGTAAGTTAGATCAACGCAATGACTGTGTACAAAGAAAGGGTAATACAAGTCTTGATATTGTACACTGCATTGATTGTTCAATAGATGTACCGCGGTATGTTTTTCAAGGACACCTGAGAAGCAACAGGCATAAATGAAATGTATGTATTCTCGTTGCTACTGGGGTTGAAGTTATTCGAAATACGTTTAAACAACGGATTGTTTCGTATAGACTATCCCCAAGCAATACTCACACTGATGCAAACGTTTATGGGGGGCGTGAAAGGCAATGTTTTGAAACTAATACAAATTAAGTTGCAGAAACACTTCTCCCGAAAATGTAATGTTGAGTTATTTGGTTTGTACTTTTTGAACAGTAGAGAAAGCACAGAACTTAAATCCTTTCAGACTAAATATGATATTTTAAGTGTTGGGATGGTGGTGGAAGATTATTTCCAAAGCATAATGGAAATATTGGATCCCAAACAATCTAAATTTCAGCATAAAGATTCTGGTAAGTGTGAGTCATGAGTATTATTGTAAACTATTACTCATAAATCTTTTGTAGAGTGGTCACTGGTGCAATTTGTATATTTAGAGGTAAACATGCTGAAATTTTCTCCTACCACCGGTTCAGCCTATATGAAGGTCCCCACCGAAATTGCGAATAAACATGCTATAGTTAATGTCAGGAATAGTGATAATTTCTGCTTTGCATGGGCTATTGTATCAGCTTTAGTGACACCGAAGGGTCTACCACAGCGGACAACTTCTTACTCTGATTTCAGAACGTTATTCAACTGGAATGGTGTAGAATTTCCTGTAGTGGGACCTCTCTACTATACTAAAGCTAAACAGTTAGTTCATGTTAATTTACTACTATTAGTCAGCAACCAAACGGATAATCAGCATTATGTATGGATCAAAATTTTTCTCGTTTACTTAGCAACCATATAATCCGGCGGAATGGGGCGATACATTTCTGCGATTCATATCTTTATTATTTTAGAACACAGGAGCAATTAACCTCTCACAGGACTGCAACTTTGTGTACACAAAAGTACCTGACGTAGTACAAAAAAAAGACAGAACTGGGGAGTTCTATGCTGAAAATAAACTTGCGGTTCGGAACTATCAAAAGCAGATGTTTCTGCTATTCGTAATATATGCAGACTTTGAAGAGCTATTAGTACCGGTAGATATCGCTGAACCTGATCCTGAACAACCGTTTACGATAAAGACGTATAAACATGAGCCATACTCTTTCAGTTATTATATTAAGTGTGGTGTAAACGATTTGTAGTCCAAATTAGAACTGTATAGGGGGGTTAATGCGGCAGAGATATTTATACGACGAATAGAAAGTGAATGTAAAACGGATATATAAAGAACATTTCAAAACTATTGCTCCAATGTTGCCACTAACTGATGAACAAAAGGCGATATTCGAACAAAGTTTACATTGCTATGTATGCGATAAGCGTTTTTCGGGTGATCTTGCAAATCCAAAAGTACGAGATCATTTTTACCTCACTGGGAGGTATCGTGGTGCAGCACATTCAAATTGTAATTTAAACTATCAGTTACCAACATTTATCCCAGTTTTTTTCCATAATCTCAGTGGTTATGATGTTCACCTTTTAATCAAACAGTTAGCGAGTGAAACTGAAGTCAATAGTGAAAAATATATAACGTTCGGTAAGCATATAGTTGTAGATGAATTTGTAAACAGTCGCGCTCAAAATTTGTCAGACGAGCAATGTATAGAGGTAAGGAAATTTTAGTGATGATAATGACTTCACCTTAGTTAGAAAGAAAGGTAGTTTCCCCTATGCGTATAGTTTTAGTAAATTGGATGATGTCACGGTACCATCCTATGACAAATTCTATGATAAAATGCGTGATGCAAATATTTACGATGAGGACTATTGTCGCGTCCTACAGGTATGGGATTACTTTAAGTGTAATACACTCGGTGATTATGCTGATGTATATTTAAAAAAGACGTGATGCTGTTGGCGGACGTGTTGGAAAACTTTAGGCGGCTCTGTCTCGGCGTGTATGTATTAAAACCGGCACAGTATGTTACTCTACCCGGATTAGCGTGGGATGCTATGTTGAAATGTACTAAAGTAGAGCTAGAGTTATTAACTGATATGGATATGTACCACTTTTTCAAGAAAGGTATTCGTGTTGGAGTGTGTAGTTGTATCAAGCGGAGAACCATTGCTAACAACGAGTTTGTTCCAAATTATGATCATACTCGTCCTAAAGTTTTTTTACAGTATTTGAATGCCACGAACTTATACGGATGGAGTATGCGGCAATACCATCCACACGATGGATTTATGTGATTAACTCAAGAGGAAATAACAAAATTTGATGTACTGAAGATTACTGATGCAGACAATGTTGGGTATGTACTAGAGGTAGATATACACTATCCACACCACCTGCATGATGAACACAATGAGTATCCTTTTTGCCCTGAAATGATCTGCACACCAACCTCCAAGGAGGAGAGTTAATTCCGAACCTGTGTGATAAGACCAATTATGTTATACATTACCGATATTTAAAACAATGTATAGAGCATGGTTTAATTGTTACTCATATTCATAGGGTTTTACGCTTTCGCAAAGTCCATGGCTAACATAGACCTTAACACAGCTCTCCGAAATCAAGCAAAGAACAAATTCGAAAAGGATTTCTTTAAATGTATGAACAATGGTGTATTTGGTAAAACAATGGAGAATATCGACAAAAGAAGTTATCAATTTATTAACGCATTGGGAAAATAACGGTCGTCGTGTGGGTCTAGCACGGTACGTCGCAAAACCACAATTTACAAATTTTATTCAATTCACGAACAACTTATTTGCGGTGGAATTGTCGAACTCATTACGGTAATAAGGTTACGGACACGGACAGACTCGTTAATTGTCGAGATACTGACTGATGATCAGTATGTACATATGCGGAATAATTTAGCTGAATATGATGCATCTAACTATCAAAACGATCTGCATGGTATCCCTACTAACACTTTCGTCGTCGGACGAATGAAGGATGAGTATACAGGGAAAGCGATCCAATATTTTTATGGTGCTGGATCAAATTCAAACTGTTTAAAGCTTGCTGGCAACGAAGTCGTTAAAAAAGCTAAAGGAGTTAAAAATGTTGTTATTCAAAATATGTTGACGGAGGTAGACTACAAAGCTGTTGCAGCCGCGTCTGATAAAACATAGTGCGTAAAATGCTTGTGTTTCGATCAACGTTACATAATACGCCTAAAGCCGTTGGATTACGTAAGGCGCCACGTACTGTTGTTCCTGACACCATACCACGACCTGTACAGGAAACTGTGAATGCTGATACCACTGTGGAAATTCCTGCTTTACAACAATTAAAAGCAGAACTGTTATCTACCGGATCGCAACCCGCCTTTGAAGAGTATTTCAATCATGACTTTCCGGGAGAAAATTTTCGTATCGCTCTTCCTGATGGATCATCCTTAGACTATGAGGGAACACCGGGATTATATGAACTACTCTAAAGTGCCTACGGGATTCAACAAACGTGATCTACAGCAATACAATAACATTTTGCGTCGTACAAATGCTTTCCGACGTAATTATCACCCTAATGACCACATCAGAGAAAATAATAGTAAGAAATACACTGAGATCATTAGACCATTACTTCAACCTAGAAAACGTTCTGCTACTTAAACACTTGCACCTCAAGCCGCTAGGTCTCGAACAACTTCTATGTCCATAAGACGAGGTGGAATGCAACTGTTGCGTTACAATAACAAATCCATTGAGTTTATACCTTGGAATAATCCGAATAAGTTAGTAGATTGGTTAAGGGAATTATTAGGATCAATGTCAGCAGAAAACACTAGCAATCACAACGTAATAATAATAATAATAATAATAATAATAATAATTATATATATATATATATATATATATATATATATATATACATCTCTTGTTATAAACCTATTACTATACTCATTACATTTCATTGACACAACGACTATCACTAAAGATAGTACTGCATGTCCATCAGTAATGCCAATAGATAAATTTGGTAAATATATTACTCAGCACCACAGTGATGCCAAGCACAGTGATGACACGAAACCAGGTGATATATATATATATATATATATATATATATATATATATATATTACGAAACTTACCTTACCTTGCAAGGTTTATTGCATAAGACACTAGATATTCCATTGGGTACAGATGGTAAATATTTGTTTCCTTATACAGAGTGTACAATAACGCATTGTATGTGGTCACCTCACATTCTTCATCTTCAAGTGGATGATCTACTATATACGACGCCGCTGTATCTAATTAATCGAACTATTCGTAAGGAAGCTGTGATTCAACCTATAATACCAGAAGGTGTCGAATTTACGAAAGAACAATCATTCATCATAGAGATTCTACTAAAATCCAAAGCGAAAAATGAGTAAAGCTGATGTTGTTGAAGAACTGCACAAACCAGCAAGGAGAAATTTTCCGCGGCGTTGTGTAGTACTCAAAGGGTTAAATGATCTATTTCAAGCCGATTTAGTGGAAATGATCCCATATGCTCGAGTGAATAAAGGATTTCGATACATTTTAGTGATAAATGCTTTCTCTAAATATGTCTGGGCGTTCCCAGAACGCAAGAATGGTGAACTAGTCGCAGATGTAATGGATAAACTTCTGCCTTGTTTGCAAAGAACGCCTACACATAAACAAACTGATATGGGAACAGAATTTTATAATGCAGAATTTAAAAAAGTGATGAAAAAATTCCATATCAATCATTATAGCAGTTATTCCACTTTGAAAAGTAGTATAGTGGAACGTGTAGATCGCACTCTTAAAGCAATAATGTGGAAAACATTCAGTATGCAAGGATCCTACAAGTGGTTAGCAATATTACCTCATATTGTTGCCGATTATAATTCCACAAAGCATAGAACAATAGGATACAAACCGGTAGATGTTACGGAAAATAATGATAAAGATATTTTGAACCATTTATAATGTCATAAAGTTATTGATACTAAGACACCTAAATTTCGAGTGGGGGATTATGTGCGCATTAGAAAATATAGAAGCATATTCTCTAAGGGTTACAAACCTAATTGGAGTTACGAAGTCTTTCAAATATCAACAGTAAAACGTTTAAGCCCAATCACCTACACTTTACGCGATAGTCGTGACGAAGAGATTCAAGGCCGGTTCTATGATCCGGAACTTCAAAGTGTTAAATATCCTGACATTTACCTAGTTGAACGTGTAATCCGACGGGAACAAATCTCTCGTTAAGTGGCTGGGTTTTGATAATTCTCGCAATTCCTGGATTTCCAACAAAGACATATAAAACGATTTGTACGCTTACTTCTATATGTTGTACTGTTATTATGCAATAAATAAATAATAAATTATTCTCTGATTGTCCATAAGTAAATGCCATTCCTTCTTATCAAACGTCACTCCACTACTCTTAGATCCACCAAGTTTCATGACTGCTTCAAAATTGAATCGAGGTGACAGACCGATACTAACATACTTCGACTTACTTTTGTTTATGAAATAATGCACATTATTAATTAAAATATGACGACACTCACTTGAATTTATAATACTGGCAATCTTCGCCTTTTCTACCGCTTGACGTAAGATGTTCTCCATTATGTACGATACTGGCTTCACATGCACTCTCTCTGTATGTATATCCCACTTTCCCCTCTCTTTTTTTACCTATAGGGTCAGTGACGTGACCTCGACTTTATTAACACGACCTTGACAGCTCCAATGTTCCAATGTTACCAGTCAATACTGGAGGGTCAACTGCTTCAAGGTTTTCTGTCAATAATTTGGTCAAGGTTAGCTCTCCTTTCTCTTCAATACAAAACCGAGGTCACCTCCTTCTTACAGAAAATTACTTACGCCTCCACAACCTCCTTTTTGAATTAAAAAGGATGATAACACGTATACTATTGTACAGTTTCCACGATATTCAGTATGTCAGCTACCCCTGTTCAAGACGATTGGAATATTCCTGATGTCTACCAACCATTATATGGTAGTGGGTAAAATTTGAAAAAAAAAGAATTACTACCACCTACTACAACAGTGCTTCGAAAGCAATATGAAGATGTAAAGTGGGATTCGGCATGGTTTGACACCTTGGGTAAGCGAATCTACGAACACCTCTCGGGTAGTAGTTTGAAATATTACTCTCATATAATCGCCCTGTACATTCGCTACCATCTGGTTGGTGGTATGCATTATGCCATGCATGCTACTCCACGTTGCAACCACGAGATTACCGCGTGGTTGACCACCACGCCCATATGGAGCGATGGGCAATTTTTTACCACATATCACATGATGAATACTGGTGCTCATCATGTAGAGCACCCCTAATCACGTTATATGATGTATATGACGATGACTCGTGTTACCTGTGCGACGAAGTCTGTTATGTGGACTATTAATCTTTTTTTGTTATGTATTGTATGTAATAAATTATTTTATGTCATTCGATTACTTTCTTCGGCAGTTAAAACATGTGCGACGTGCCACCAAAGTTGGCAGCCATCTGACAATCCGTTACAGGAGCATTTCCGATGGGCACCCCCTGCAGACGACACGGTTGAATGCTTCCTGTATGGGGTTAGAATAAACCGATGGCAGCCATCTGACAATCCGTTACAGGAGCATCTCCGATGGGCACCCCACTGCACGTATGCTCAGTTACTTGCATCAAGCGGAAAGAATCTTTTGCATTTGTACTAAATCAAAATGTTTTATTCCTAAAGAGAATCATATTTCTGAATAATACAATTGTACATGTCTGTTTATACAGGAAATAAATATATTAATATATCGTTTTCTTTTTTTTTTGTTTCTAGAGTGTGTATCAGCTAAGCGTAAAGTAAGGTGAATAGATAGGATACACAGGTAGCGTTCAGTGCGTGGTCGTCAAAAATGATCTCGCTAATGTATGAGATGACTGGCCTTGGTATTGTGTAATCTTGTGGGACCTCGAGGAAGTAGAGCATACGAGTGGCCTTCTTGGTGTGACCTTGGTAAAGTAGGCCGCTGTTGTATAACCTTGGGCGTGGGGGCCTTGTGAAAGTAGATCATACACCGCAATTGTGCGACCTTGGTCAGGTGGTAGCCTTGATAAAGTGATAACCTTGGAAATGTGAACCTTGGAATTGTGGTGTGTTTCAAAAGTCTCCAAACTTACCTATTCTTGTAAATAGAGTTACCGAATTAATTAAACATTAATCAGAAGTGTGTAAATATCTCGTGCCTACATATGTAGCCCGTAAAGGTTTGAATCGGTATAAGTTGCAGCTAACTTACCTTGCCCAAACGGTACTTTCAGTGCCTGCTCCCTTGACAATGAACAACAGGGTTAGTGTATAAACGTCCGTGAAAGAGTTTGTTTATTACAAGTTATCGGTGTGTTAGTACGACTGGGCTACCCCTGTAACCCACGCGACTAAATTTGCGAGTTTTTTTCACATTGTGAAAAATCGTTAAATTTTGTTTAACATATTTAGAACATTAATTCTGTACTTTTCTTTTATTATTTCATTTAGTGCATTAAAAAAATACGGTGTAAGTGTTCTTATAAGGAAATTTTAAATTTTATTTTGATAAAATTTAGATACAAATGGTGAGAAAACGTCCCACGAAGCAAAGAAGAGATCCCAATGTGTGGATGAAGTGGTATAACGAAGTAACATCAGAAGAAAGTGGGGTGGAAGACCAAACTGACGAGTATGAAAGTGATGAGATAATTGAAAGTGCACACCAATCAGCATCAGAACAAACGGTCAGTTCTGAAGATAACACGGATGATGAAAAAACGCATCCAGCGAATGTGCAAAGTATGATGTAGGCAAAGACAGACAGACTGAATGGAGGAAGCAGAGACAACACCAATGTTCGAACACGTGCCCACAATAACGTAACTCATTTACCTGGAACAAAGGGACCAGCAAGAAATGTCAAAACTAGTATTGATTGTATGAATCTTCTTTTGGACGAAATTATTGTGCAATATTTATATAGAAGACATTAAAAATGGATTTGATAGGCAGCGCTATACAAGAAATACTGATCAAAAAGAAATTAGGGCCTTGTTGGCAAATTTTCAAAAATATTTCATTGCAAGTGAATATCTTACTGCGGACGAGCAGCTTTTAACCTTTCGTGGACTATGCTCATTTCTGCAATATATTCGGAACAAACCTGCTCGGTATGGGATGTGAAAACTTGTTATACCTTCAATCTTGAAGTATATGTCGGTACACAACCTGAAGGACCATACAGACACAATAACTCCAGAGAACAAGTTGCCCTTAAGACTGGTAGAGCCCGTGGCTGGTACTAACCGCAACATTACTAGTGACAATTGGTTTACCAGTGTCCCCCTGGTTAAGAAGTTACTCAAAGAAAAGAAACTTACCTATATTGGTACTGTTCGAAAAAATAAAGCAGAGCTACCCCGAGAATTTTTACGAAATAAGGTTAAAACGGTTAATTCTTCTATGTTTCTTACTGTCCCAAAAAAAAACCAGTCAGTGATCCTTATATCAAGTATACACCACGACGATGATGAGACAGGAGATCCCAAAAAACCTGAAATAATTACATCATACAACAAAACAAAAATCGGCGTAGACCGTTTGGATCAATTATGCCGCTAGAAATACACGTCGATGGCCAATGGTCATTTTTATGATCTATTAAATATTACCGCAGTGAATGCTATGTGTATTTATAGTGCTCCAAATAGTGTTCCAAAGTAACGAAAAGGTCAGATTTTATAGAAGAATTTGCATAGGAGCTAATCAAGCCCCAAATAGAATTCAGATCAACCATTTTGATGATTTCGCCGGAACTTCGACGACGCGCACGTGCTTTATTGGGAATTCAAGAAAGTGCAACATCCATCGTCCCAGCCAAACCAAATGTTGTTCGACGCTGTATTTGTGGAAGAAATGGTGATAGATATGCATACAAAAACCATTTAAAAGAAATTTGCACTGAACGCGTGCAGCAATTAGTTTAGTCCAAAGTAGCCCCTATTTTTTCTTAGAATTAATTTTTGGCTGTAATCTGTCACACACTTATTTATTTTGGTCCCTTTTGAAAAAATGATTATGAATAAATTTTTTAACAAGACCCACATCTTTCATTTTATAGGCCTTATTTAGAAAGTACTACAAAAAAAAAAGTTCGGAAATGCGATTCAGATGCCATTAATTATTTCTGTAAAAGTATGGTTATTTTGACAAAATGTGCCACATATATAAATTACTATAAATTATGCAAATATAACAACTCCTAGAAATAAACAAAATGGGCTACAATTGTGTCCCACGCGCCTATTGAAGTACATGGAGTAGACCGCCTAACGTAGGGTTAACTCAGGCGTATCGTTATCGAAATTTAAGACCGGGAAATCGCCGCATTGGTTTGCGTATCGAGAACATTCAGCAGGTGTCCTGAAGCCGATTGCTTTCATTGCTACCTGGTGGAGACGTATTCAAGAGTTCTGTGTAGAAGGTAACTGTTTGTAAACTTGGTGAAATTATTTGTTGATGAGCAGCCGTTTTTTTTTTGGTGTTATTTTGCGGAAATTGATGCTCTTGCGTCAGTTTCAATTAAAAGGGTGACGAACTGCTTTTATTTGCGCTATCTTTGGTATTTTGTTTTATTTAATTAAATGTACTGCAAATTTTCGCTTGGTAAAATTGATTTTGAGTGACCATTTGGTTACGTAATGTTTTGAATTTTAACCATATTTAGGTAATTCCGTTTCCGTAATTTAAAATTAAGGAATCTGGTAAGCTTACAAGTTGAGCTACTTATGTTCCCTTATTCCATCATTTAAGATTGCAACTGAACCCTAAGTATTATTGATAGATGTACATTGTTGTGTTTTCTGGTTTACCGATATTCAGATATAATAGATGAACAATTAATTGAATTTTATAGTGTTAATTTGTGATCTCCTCCCGACCAGTGAAAGCAATAATTTACGAAACGTAGTGATTTTATTATTCGAACTAAAAAGAAGTAATTGAGAGCTAAATTTTGATTTCAATTTTATTGATGCATTTTAAAAGTAACCAGTGGTAATTTCCTACAATTGAAGCATTTAGTGTCATACAGTTTTTTTTTTTTGAGTTTTATTAGATATTTTGTGTTGTTTAACGTAACCAATTAGAGAAATTTTAAATGACGTTTACGTCTAGTTATTTTAGTTTGGAGTTCAATTAATGACAAAGCTTTGGAGTTGAGTAGTATTTAAATTTGAGTTAATAAGATTTAAGCGTAACATTCAACGTTCATTATTTTTATTATTATTGTGTTTGAATTATTTTGTTCACAAGCGTTGGAGGTAACGTAACGAAATATTAAATTAAAGAAGTCATTAAAACCCAACAGCGGATTTGCGCCCACGCTACTTTAGTATTTGAGAGTGTGGATATTTTTAGTTTGTTGTAGAGCTAACGTTTCGAAGCATCTCCGACGTGCACCTGGAGCTAGCCAACGTAAGGTAAGTGAGATCTTTTGACTGTTGAAGGTTGATTTATATACGTGTGCCCAGATGTATTCTTACTGATATCGTCTTAATAACAGTCTGGCGCCCTTTACTTGACTTTTTCCTTTTTTATTGGTTTTTCTGCTATTCTATTTTTGTGACGGGATTTTATGTAAGAGGTAAGTCAAATAAATATAAAGTTACCTAACTAATTTTGTTTTGAATATTTTATTCGAAATTAAGTCTTTTTACGGTTGTCAGATCTGATACATTTCGTTTGTTACAGGGCCATTATGGATAGAAAATTATCTGAACGTGAATTACAGGAGATTGCAGCGCATTTTTTTGAGACAGTGATGACTTGGACGTTAACTAGTCTAAAGAAGACTTTACGGATGAAAATAATGTAAATTTGGAGAATATTGATGACCGAAAACTTACCGGTAGAGTTTGAGAATGCTGTTACGTTTATAGCGCAACCAGCAGAGCCTCTTGAATCAAATATTACCAAAGTCGAACTTGAGGTATCAACTAGTGCTCCAAGTAAAATGTAGTATGAAATTGATGAGATGATCAAGACATTTATGAGAAATTCCAATCTTCCCCACGGCATACTTGATTTGTCAACACACTATGTGCTTTCAAGTATTTTTTTTTTGACAATATATTGATTGAAAAATTGTGACTGAATTCAATAGATATTCGATTCAAAAAGATCCAAGCAAACCTGCTGGACTAACCACGGTTAACATAAACCAATACCTGGGTATTCGCATCTACGTTCTAGTTCATCTACCTAATTGTCGTAATTAGTACCGGGATACCTTCCGCCGCCATTTTGTTTTTTGTGACGTCATCCTTAGGACATCTTTGGTCGCCATTTTTTTATACGCCCACGTGGGGATTGTATTTTTTTCACCTGAGAATAAAAAGATTTCATTTGTTATTAATATTTATTAGGGTTGTTTTTATCAAAGGAGATTGCATAATTATTATTACATTTCTTTTGATTCCATCTACAGATTGTAACCTATACCTATATGAAAAATTTATTTATGCATTGGGGGTTGCATTCTAATAAGGGTTCCTACTCTTGTAAGATGGAGATCTGTTCGCGGGCTTCGTCCCTGTCAAAAATTGTATTCTAATAATGGGAAAGAATTAATAATAATAAAAAGATGATATTTAATCTGTTATTAATATTTATTAGGGTAGTTTTGATTTTTATCAAGGATATAACAAAACCTAGGCCTTAAACGATTATGTTCTATGCAGTCTTTAATGTTGAAATTTAAGCTCAATTTTTCTCAATATCTGAGGTTAGCATATTGTACTTATGACTATTAATTAATTTCTATTTGAGGTTTATGTATCATTCTGATCTAGATAACTGTTTTACAGTGTGTTTTCGTAATAGGGTTTCTTATCAAAGGAGACTGCATAATTAAACTTATTATTACAGTTCTTTAAGATCTATTTTATTTTTCAATATCTGAATAAAGACATCGAAATTGTAACCTTCAACATTATACATATAAATGAGTAATTCACTTTTTCACTTCACTTACGCGATTTTCACCTTGAGAACGTTAAATTATGTGTACAAGGTCTAAGCAGAAATAAAATGCATTAAATGGTTACACATATGCATTATAGTCTGTTTTACGCTTCAATGTGTGCTCCCTTTAATAGTGCTATCAATTGAAGTAAAATATTAAAGGTCGACTGCTAAATTATACGCTCAAGGTTTAATTTGAAAATAAAATTGCATTAATACGTTATTTAATACACATATTAATTAAAAGTAAATATTGAAGGTCGACTGTTAACATTATGTGTACAAGGTCTAAGCAGAAAATAAATGCATTAAATGGTTACACATATGCTTTATAGATTGTTTTTACATTTCGTTTTGAGCTGCTTTTAATGGCGTAACAATTGTTTTGGATTTTAATAATTGACTGTCTTATTTTCGTATTAATAATGATTCATTGGGAATCCTCTTTATACCTCACTCATAAGTAAGTGTGTGTTAGTTTAGGGATGACGTTTTAAAATCCATTGCATTACTTTTAACACTCAGATTAAACTACGTAAATATATTATATATATATATATATATATATATATATAATATATTCATAGCCATAAAACTTATAATACAGATTACTACTCTTAAATCAGGGTTGCAAAAAAGGTGCTACAGTAAATTATCGAAAGCACCCTCAAATCTAGGTAATCCATAATCTTCTATCTTAAATATTAGTGTGAAGACATTTTCAGCAGTCAAGACTTTTGATATTTTTTTAAACTATTTATTTATCTTCTTTATTCTTAATGAAATATATAACAAAAATATTTTATACTAAAAAATATTTAAACTAAATTTTGAATGTAATAGTCTAATATAGTTACTAATTAATACCAACCTACTTTACAAAAATAGGAGTGTCTCAAGACAGTATGCACATGGCTGTACACATTTCAAACGTTAATATTCTAAAAGTTTATAAATAATTCCCAAATTTTTTTTTAATTAAGGTCTAAATTACATAAAATAACGAATGACATCTATAGAAATTGCGAGAGTAGATACACAAATATCGCACCAGAACCCTGCAATAGATATAACTGCTGTATAATTTTCAACCTGCTTGCTCATAATCTATCCAAAGAAAATTTCATTTTTTCCACAATGGGTACGTTCAACGTCCTCAGCAATAGTTAGCATCTGTGATGAAGTTTTTGCTATTAGCAAACTAATCGAGATAAACATCTCATTTTTTTAAATAAACTAGACATAACATATAAATGTTGATGGTTCAAATTTGTTTGAAATATTTTAAATATGAATCAAGTATTGCTTATAGAAATATTTGAAATGTCATAATAATATCATTCTGTTAATAACAATCACAAAACCCATTAATAATATGAACAACTTAAATCAGATATTACCCCAAATATCACATGAAAGTGATGTGTATGTTAATGGCTTTTATGAAGAGGTTGTGCCAGATTTTCGGAACTGCATTTATGAAATACTTTTGTTTAGCAAGACACGTTATGAGTGTAAGTCAGTTTCTTTTAATTCAATTAAAATTCGAATGAGAGTTTAGGAAAAAAACGCTCCGACCCGTCGATTTTTATTTTCAATTTTGAATTTTTTTACGTAAAAGTAAAATATACAGGGTATGTTAACCCAGATAAATCTGAAATTATTTTGTCATGATCTATGATTTTTTTTTGACAATTTAATTAAATAATTCATTTTAAACAATATTATCTAAAAAATAGTTCGTTTGACTATTAGTTTTTTAAAAAAGGCCATCCTTTTAAAGGACGGTAGGATAAAAATCAACCTTAAGAAAAAGGATTTATTTTTATATAGTCAAGCCGGCGAGAGGTGTCTTATGACTCATCTTTTAGTAAAGCATGGTTTAAGATTTTAAAAACGTATGTCGTTATTGGTTCATATATTTAGTAATTTTGAATACAAACAAAACATCGTAAATGTTTTTAGGTTATTTTCAAATTTAAGCCGCGCTGTCAAATTTAAGTAAAATTATTGCTCGAATATCTCGGGATTTAGCATCCTAAAGGTCTTAAAAATCCCCATCCGCTCGTATAAATAAAGTCAAATTTCGTTTAAGGTCTGTTCGCATTTATTCTGGCATGTAAAGTCCACAGAGTCTGGGTAGTCATATGATAAAAATACAACTGTAAACGATTATCAGAACCGAGACCGGGTCAACAAAATTTCGTTTTGGATGTTTTACAAATTAATTATATCAATAATTTTCAATAAGAAACGAATTAGCTAGCGGTAGGTAGTGCCCGAATGAAGTGCGAAAAGTTTGGTTAATTGCGGAGGATCTTTTTTAGCCGACAGATCTCATATATAATATATATATATATATAACGAATGTAAACCTAAGTACAGCTACAGAGGTATATGTTAAATATAATAATTCTTTACAATGTTATAAAGTAACTAAGATTCACTATCATCTGCACTCGACTCTCCGACATTGATTACTAGAGGTTTTATCATTTCCTCAGCTCTTTTTTTAACGTCCCACCACTGGCTCATTTCCTTTTCAGCATGTAAAATACACGTTTGCAACAGTTCTCCAGTTACTTGGTTTAATGAATCCTTCCATAGCGATAAAATATTTTCGTCCCCAAAGCCCTGTCTTCCAACGTTTTTGTCGTAATACTGTTTACAATTTGCCCATATTAACTCGATAGGGTTGAATTGGCAGTGATAAGGAGGTAAACGTAAAATTTGATGTCCCCATTGATGAGCGATTTCATCAATTGCATATACACTACGTTTCAAATGAAAAGCACCACTTAGAAATAATAATGCTAAGATCTTGAAAGTATGGCAAAATAATGCTTTATTAACATGTATAAGATGATGAAATTTTGAAGGCAAAATATTAACAGTTAACAAGAAAATGTTAATAGTGTGGGCGTTTACTCTCCGAGGCATGCTTTCTATGAGATGGTCTATATCCTCCTGAGGCACTTCATCCCAGGCTACCGGGAGATGGTGTCGTAATTCATCCAAGTTGTTTGGGAGCCTTGGTAATTGCCTTAGTCTTTGAACCATCATGTCCCATACATGTTCAATAGGCGAAAGATCTGGCGATCGCGCAGGCCTCGGCAATACTGGTAGCTGCACTTGATCCAGAAACCTTCTTGTAACATGTGCGGTATGTGGTCTAGCATTATCTTGTTGCAAAATACCATTTGGTAACGTCTGCATTAACGGTACTATCACTGGCTCCAAAACATTATCAATGTAACGCTGTGCACTTAATGTCCCTAGAATGAACACAAGAGACGATCTTCCACCAACGCGTATGGCGCCCCAAACCATGACTCCAGGTGTTAAGCCTGTGGGTCGTCTTTCAACAAACTCTAAATTTCGACGTTCTCCTCGAAACCTCCGCACCTTCTGACGACCATCGTTTCGCCACAAACAAAAGCGCAATTCTTCTCTGAAGACGATGTTATTCTATTGAAGGCCCCAGTCCCGCCGCTCTTGACACCATGCCAATCTAGCAGTCTTATGCTCTTGAGTTAACTGGGGTCATCGGTACGGACCATTGATAGGTGACGACCAATAAATAGCTCCTGTCCTGTTCACCGCAACAGACCTTGTTGACTGAAACCGATCGCTTGTGGCCATCCGTCTAAGAAGTCGTTCTTCACGATCATTGGTGCTACGTGGTGGTCTTCCGCTGGAACGAGGTCGTTGAATGCCTTCTTCAGACCAAGAACACCAAATGCGGGCCACCGTGGTGTGGTCTCGATTTAAGTGTTCTGCCGATTTCTCGAAATGACAAACCTGCTTCTTTCATGCCGATAATTCTACCCCTGTCAAAATCTGAAACTTGGGCAAAGTTTCGTCGTTGTCTTACTAGGGACATTTTTTTCAGAATAAATGTGTCAGTTAAACAACAAAAAATTGACACTAAGCGACTAGATTTCTTAAAATGTATAAATAAAAATTGTTGATAATTGATGTTAACAGTGGTGCAAAATACATAATGACTTGTTATTTTTCATTAAAACTTCCATCGTTTTCTATATGATACTGAAACATTATTTTGCCAAAATTTCAAAATCACAGCATTATTATTTCTAAGTGGTGCATTTCATTTGAAACGTAGTGTATTTTTGGAACTTGCAAATCCTTGGCAATTTGTAATAATTCCACTTTCAGCATATCATTCGAATGAGGAATGTTGTGTTTTCTTAAAAGTTGAAGATCTTCTTTCGTCCAACTACTTGAACGTAATTTTCGAACGCTTCCTCGACTAAACATCCACGTCTCATCCAAAAAGACAGGATCATAACTACTTTCACAAC
The DNA here is from genome assembly GCA_036346205.1 of Vesta saturnalis. NCBI lineage: Eukaryota > Metazoa > Arthropoda > Insecta > Coleoptera > Lampyridae > Vesta > Vesta saturnalis. The sequence continues at coordinate 9,286,386 of JARFJB010000902.1, read as the reverse complement.
TTTCATTAGCAAAATATTTTCGCAAAAATGTTGCTCGTGCACAAGTAATATGAACCTGCTCCATTAAACGCCTTCTTCCATCATCAACTTTGAATCCAAAACCAATTTTGTGTAACAATTGTTTCAAATTCGTTTTACTGAAAGTAAATATTTTATCTTTTTTAAGTTCAGTTTGGAGTTTTTCGATAATAACATGAGCCTAAAATTAAACTGTGATTAACTCCATTTCAACAATAATTTCTTAATTATTTACCAGTTGCAAAACGTTTTGCACGTATTCGTCGACATCCTGACTTCGACTTCAAACGCAACCTATGTTTTTGCGGTGAATCCGGCGCCGATTTCCCAGATTCTTAAGCGAGAGTCATTCTTGCCTTTGTCCGAGTAACGGTTTTCTCGGAAATGCCGCATACGAGAGCAGTTCGCTGCAACATAATACATAAATATAAATTTAAATAGTGAAAGTTAAAGGTAAACTTGGCCCCCCGTTAACGCGTTCCATCTCGAAATAATGCAGTATATTCATTAACATTACTTGAGTTTGGCTTTTCAAAGATTTACCTTTTAATGACATCATTATTTGCTACAAAATAAATGCATTCAATCAATTGGAAATACATTTTGCATTATAAACTTACCTCGTAATAGTGAATATTAATAATAATAGTTTTGAAAAAAACTGTTGTTCACAAGCTAATAAATTACGAAGCAAAATATAAATTATTATAAATACAAAACACGATGCGATTATACAAAACGAAATAGGAAGAATAATTTGAGGTTAAATAGCCAAGAAGACATCTGACAGCGTCATGCACTTTGACTTTCGAATCGACATACGTTTAAATATAAATTATCTGCTATATATTAAATATATAGCAGACGTATAAATTATAAGCCATCTTTCTTTAAGTGGGAACTTTGCACTAAGATGAAGGGAAACAGATGCATTTCACAGTAATACTTATATCCCCATTCTCGAGTCCGCTATGAGATACCTCTCCCCGGCGCTACTATACTAATTATTTAAGCAAAATTTTATAAATTCCAATTAAGAGATTAAAAATAAATAATATTCTTGGACTATTCATTGAATTATTTTGTAAAATAACGAGTACTTACTTCAAAATGGCGGATCGTTGAAATAAACAAAAACTCCGCCTGAGCCGCGATTTTGAAAACAAAAGACGATTTGTGATACATCATTGGAGTGGGAACTTAGAGAGGTATCGTTCTATGAACGAAATTGGCAGTTCCTATTTAAAATAAGAAAAATAAGGCTACTTCCGGTAATACCGGAACCATGCATTACTATTTTCATAACAATTCTTTCATTACGAAACTGGTTGTTTAAGAGAATATGTACGTGCCCGTAATATAATGGAAAATTTACCTGACTATACGTCCTTGGTTATTGCTAACATTTAAGCGATGTCCAAAATTTCTACGTAAGATCGCCTCGCGGAGTGGGCTTTTTCATTGACGTCGGGTGTACATACATAGTACATCAATTACTACATTTTCGACATCACTTTTACTATACCCTCAAAAAAAAATGAATGACGACAGAACTGCAATTTTCTACAGATACAGAAAAATGTATACAGTTCTAGTCAGCTAAGAAGGCGAGCAACCGGCGCAACCCAATTAATGATTCAGAAAGCCAAGTACTGTAAAAATACAAGTGAGTGGTGTATCATATCTTCATTTGCTTATTGTTATTCTGCATAATAATGCATTCCCACAAGTGCATTTTTTCAATAACTTAATTCGAATTTGAATATACATCACTAAAATATATAATTATCCTGTAATTATATATAAGTAATTCAATAAATAACATTAATGTTCATATTTAGTGATGAAGAATGATATTAGAAAATCTACTGACATTATAGGAAGATTAACTTAATTAAAATAACGAAAGAAAGGTATTTCTGTGTTTTATTAATTTTATAGCACCATTTTTAGAATTTGAAATATATTTTGTTTGTCATAAAGTAGGTACTTAATTACATTTATTGTGCTAATATATTTAAATACAATAACTTTTTTTGAATAAACATATCTACAAAAACAACATGAAACGACACTGACATAGATATGTGCCAATTTTATAAACAGCGTAAATTCGTTTGCACATTGCCACGCTCGCCTTCTTAGGTGACTAGAACTATAGGTAATTCAGCGAAAAAACGAATGCATGTCATAAATTTATTTAGGTTCAACAAATTATTTATATTCCGACGTGTCATACTGACATTAAGGATTTCATGACAGTTGATTGGACTGAGTACTATAATAAATTCATTAGAATACTAAGTACTATAATGAATTTTAAGTAAATATATAATTTTGACAATAACACTTGGTGGAAATCTACTTGCCATCACTAAAACTTGTCATTATGTAAACTCAAATGCAACAAGAAATTTCATTAAACAAAAATTGCCGGAATATAAAATTTTGTATGAAATATGGATCATAAACAATCATTATGGCACACGCCTCGTATGATAATATTCACGGCTAGTACCATAATGATTGTTATTATGATCCTTATATAACATAAATATCTAGTTTACTACTTCAAAGTCAGCATGACTGAAGAAATAGAAACAATCGAGAATGTTGTGACTGCTTACATAAATTAATGACATGCATTGAAAAACTTGCTTTTAAGGCCCTATAGTACTATCCATCTATTGTTATGATGAAACCAATTACAAACAAAACATCATATTTAAACATCAATACGATAATCTAATTAAGTAACTTAAAATCCAACCAAGCATGTGTAATGCACGAGCAAATGTCGAAAAAAACAAGTTTATGAAATCTGTAAAGCTTGAAAAACTGCAAGTAAATGTTGACAGTTATAATTTACGTTAGTTCCGATATCTATTAACCTTTGTACAAACTTGTATGTTAACCAATTTAATTATAATTTGGATTTTTATTATTTCATTCCTTCTCTTTCAATGTAACGTTTCTAAAATGTAAGTATTATTCAATACATCCCTTAATGCACTTAACCTATTTATACAAAACAATAAATTCTGAATCCATTTCAGAAAAGTAAAAGAGCATTACTGCCCAAAACATTTCAGTTTTCAGTAACCATTTTCAGAATATCTATAACGTTATAAAAAAATATAATAATAAACAAATATGTGGTTACACATTATGTGAAGAACAAGTAGAATTATATAAACAAATAATTAAATACTTAACAAATAGTAACGAACGCATTATCATTTTACTTACTGTAACATCATTTTCTTCATTATAATATCCCAATTGTCTTAGTAGCAGTACATTCATTATAATTATAACGTTGTAATTACCACATAACTATATGTATATAAAATAGTTTATTTATATTTGAGTGTTCCTTGATAAAAGTTAAAAATTATCAATATTTCCATTTCGAAGACTTTGAATAAACAATGCTTTTACTATAATCAGCCACCACCATTCAACACATGATGAAAAATAACTATAGTTCCCCGTCGTACTGTGATTTAAAGGTTATAACTGTTACTTGTCCTATTATTTATTTCAGATGTTACTTTTTTTCATAATTTGCCTGTTTTGACTTATTATAACGTATATTTTCTGATAAAATTAATCGTTATTCAGATAATGAAAAAATTTGAACTAACACTTAAATTCTACTTTACGAATTTTTTTCCGCTAAATTACACGTCATATCAAAAAATTGCATAGAACATAATTAATCGATGTGTTTAAGGCCTAAATCTCGATATTGTTATATCTTTGAAATATGCAGCTGAAAACTACCCCTAACGCAAATGAAAACAAACGTAAATATGTCGGATCACCGAATGTCTCTTTTTGTCCAGTAAGTGATCTGTAAAGTCTGTAGGACAATAAATTATTATTATTATTATTAATGTGGTTTGAAAGCTATTTAGAAAACAGATCCTTTATGGTCAAATTTGGCAGTGAATACAGCAAAAAAACTGAATGTAAATTTGGTGTTCCTCAAGGAAGTCACCTAGTCCCCCTACTCTTTTTGTTATATGTCAATGACATTTTTTCAGTTACTGAAAAAACAGAAATATATATGTACGCTGACGATGCAGTTATTTTCTACTCCCACGAAAACATAAATATATGCAAAAGTGTAGTACAAAAGGAACTAAATTCGTTAATAAAATGGACACGTGGAAGAAATCTATTTATTAATGAAGACAAAACGGAATCTATGGTCTTCTTGACCCCTCATATGAAGAAAGTGCAGGAAATGGAAATTAAAATTCATGATTGCGCATGTTACACACAATCTATCTTCTGCGATTGTAAAATAATACAAAAAGTCAATGAAACAGTGCATTTAGGAATCAAGTTGGACAACACGTTAAAATATGACAAACATATAAATTATATCTACCATAAACTTAAAAAAACCATAGGATGTTTTTACTTATTGAGCAGGTTCGTTGATTCTAAAACAATGTGTATGGTGTATAAAGCAATAGTGGAGTCAATACTTAGATACGGCGTTCAAGTGTGGGGCTCAGCAGAAAAAACTCATCTAAACAAATTAGAAAACCTACAAATCAGAATATTGAAATTAATTAGCAAATTCGTAAAACCTAACAGTTGCCATTTGCTAGAAAAATATGACACGTTAACTCCCAAAGATTTTTATAAATTGTGGTATTTAATCCATTATTATGGTGAACATGAATATAAACAAATACATGAACATTATTGCAACACACGTAGAGCAAAATATATTGTGCCACGTAGCTTTAACAAATATGGACAAAGGACATTAAAAAGCGTAATTCCAAACTTATATAATAGCCTGCCTGAGGACACAAGGAATACTCCAATAAGCGTTTTTAAAAAACAAGTAAAGAATTGGTTGCAATCAGTGTTAATTGAATGACGTACTAGCTCAAAATTCATACGTGTAGTAACCCAAATAAAATAAAAACAGTGTACATATTTAAACATATATCTTTTTTTTTCCTTTGTATCTTAACAGGAATTTTATTATGTGAATTGCTAATGTTCCATTGTAATCACTATCCTCCATAACATTTACAACAATTGTACGTACTTTCTAGCGCCATAAAATACTATAAATTGTAATTAATGGTACTGTAACTTTTATTTAGATTATACATAAGGTACCAACAGAAAAGTCTGTTGACTTTGTTGGACCTTAAACTATGTACATATTTTGCAATAAATAAATTCAAATTCAAATTCAAATTATTATTATTATTATTATTTTTTTTTTTTTTTTTTATTATTAAGCGCGTCGACATCAAGGTCATTAGCGCCATACATTTCTTTATCTTCTGTAGTCTATATTTTATAAAATAGTCTTGTATCTTTCAAAAAATTGATTACTTTTAATATCTCGTCTGAATTATTGTTAAGGATTTCTTAAAGGCTTCTTCCTAGTTTGTTTCTAATTCGCTCAGTTTGATAGATTGAGCATTCGAGTAGGATATGTTCAACAGTTAGAGTTGTATCGCATGTTTCACACCTTGCTTGGTCGTTTCCTGTGAGGTAGTGTGCGGATGTAAGCGCTGTGTGTCCTATGCGCAGTCTGCTGATCTTTACTTGTTCTTGCCTGGACATGTTCATCTGGTTTCTTCCACTATTTATTATTGGTTGTATACGTTTCAGTAAGTTTTCTTTCTGGCTCCATTCTTCTTGCCAGGCTTTGGTTATTAGTTGTGATACTTGTTTAGTAGTATCCTCTATGGTGTGTAATTCTAATTCTGGCGCTTTGTTGGTTGCTTCACAGGCTGCGGTTTCCGCTAACTGTAGGTTACTAATTTTGTGCAATTGGTTAATAACAGGACTGTAATATCTTTAGTAGAGCTATGCAGCTCTTGCAATAGACAGAGTATTAGGTATGTCATGGTATTCGTTGTGAATTTGTTCATTATATTATTTGCCAAGGCGTTTGAGTTTGTTATGATATAGTAGCGCCCTGATAGCTGGTTCATGGAACAGTATAACAGAGCTTGATAAAATGAGTATAGTTCTGCCATATATAACGGGCTCGATTTTGGTAATGACCAGCTATGCGGCTTGTTATCTATTACAATTGCGCTCCCTGTACCGGCCTTGTTTCTAATGCCCTTCACGTAAATGGTGCAGCTTTTCATTAAATTGTTTGATGTGTCTTTATTAAAATCGCTACTGATTTTTATCAAAGTAGGTAGGCGTATACTCCAAGGCGCTACCTCTTTGAGTTCAGGTTGCAATATTTCTGGCAACATGTACTGGTACTTTTTTAGAAGTTCTTGCCCTCGGATTCTCATCGGTCGTGTAATGGTAGGATTATTATCATATTCGCGTAATTTGTGAAATAATATATTATAAATTGGGTGTTGCGGTCGTGCTTTTATCCTTGCTAAGTAATTCTATACCAGTTGTTCTCTTCTTTTGTAAAGAGAAAGTGTTCCTGATTCCACATATAGACTATCAATAGGGCTTGTGTGGAAAGCGCCAATGCAATACCTTAGTCCAAGGTGGTGGACAGCATTAATTTTGTTTAGGACGCCCTTTCTTGCGGATGCATATACTACGCAGCCATAGTCGATACGTGAGAGCACTAGAGACTTGTACACTTTTGTTAGTACGTCTCTGTCAGCTCCCCATTTTGTGCCAGCTAAGCAGCGTAAAATGTTTAGTATTCGGCGACATTTTACTACTAGTTCATCAGTGTAAGTCCGCCATCTCAAGTCAGAATCAAATGTAAGTCCTAAGAACTTAATTTTTTGTATGTATTTGATGACGGTTTGATGGATATATAGCTTAGGTTCCACATGTGGACGTCTCAATCTACAGAAATGGACACAATTTGTTTTTTCTAGTGAGAATTTAAATCCCACCTGCTTAGCGTTCTTTAAAACTATGTTTATGCCTCTTTGTAAATTAGAATTGATTTCTTGTGTGGCGTTTAATTTAGCATATATGCAGAGATCGTCAACATAAATACATCTTTCGATTTCTTCAGGTAAGTTTGATGCAATATCATTGATTGCAACAGCAAATAGTGTCACACTTATGGTAGATCCCTGTGGCACCCCGTTCTCTAGCCTTCGTAGAGTCGAAAAAGTGTTACCTACTCTTACACGAAATTTTCGATTAGAGAGAAAGGATTGGATAAATATTGGCAGATTGCCACGTATACCCCAATTATGCAATTTTTCTATTATGCCATGCTTCCAAGTCATGTCGAAGGCCTTCTCTAGATCGAAGAATATAGCTATAAGATGGCCTCTCTCTTTAAAGGAGTCTTGTATGCTGTTTTCTATTTGTACTAAGCAGTCTAGGGTGGATCTTCCTTTGCGGAAACCGTATTGGTTTCGGTTAAGAAGGTTTTGACTTTCTAGGGCGTATACTAACCTATAGTTTACCATTCTTTCAAGAACTTTGCTTAGGCAGCACGTTAGACTAATTGGTCTGTAGCTGTTGGGATTTGTGGGATCTTTATTTTCTCTTAGAGTCAGAATAATTATAGCCTCAGTCCAGTATATATTATATATTATATATTATATATTATATATTATGTATTATGTATTACGTATTACGTATTACGTATTACGTATTACGTATTACGTATTACGTATTACGTATTACGTATTACGTATTACGTATTACGTATTACGTATTACGTATTACGTATTACGTATTACGTATTACGTATTACGTATTACGTATTACGTATTACGTATTACGTATTACGTATTACGTATTACGTATTACGTATTACGTATTACGTATTACGTATTACGTATTACGTATTACGTATTACGTATTACGTATTACGTATTACGTATTACGTATTACGTATTACGTATTACGTATTACGTATTACGTATTACGTATTACGTATTACGTATTACGTATTACGTATTACGTATTACGTATTACGTATTACGTATTACGTATTACGTATTACGTATTACGTATTACGTATTACGTATTACGTATTACGTATTACGTATTACGTATTACGTATTACGTATTACGTATTACGTATTACGTATTACGTATTACATATTACATATTACATATTACATATTACATATTACATATTACATATTACATATTACATATTACATATTACATATTACATATTACATATTACATATTACATATTACATATTACATATTACATATTACATATTACATATTACATATTACATATTACATATTACATATTAATATTACACATTACATATTACACATTACATATTACACATTACATATTACACATTACATATTACGTATTACGTATTACGTATTACATATTACATATTACTATTAATATTACATATTACATATTACATATTACATATTAATATTACATATTAATATTATATTACATATTATATATTATATATTATATATTATATATTATATATTATATATTATATATTGTATATTATATATTATATATTATATATTATATATTATATATTATATATTATATATTATATATTATATATTATATATTATATATTATATATTATATGTTATTATGTATTATTATTATTATAACAATAGTAACAATAGTATTCATAACGTCGCACATGAAGATAACAGAAGAAGCAAATATTGTTATGCATAACTGCGAATGTTTAATTAGGGAAGAGCGTAAATGTGATTGTGTTACGATTGAGAACGTTACTGAAATTAATTACCTGGGACTTATTATTGATTCACGACTTATTTACAACAAACATATAGAAAACATCCATAAAAGAATCAAAAGAGTAACAGGTTGTTTCTACTTATTAAATAGACTGGCAAATTCGAAAACAATGGAAATTGTATACAAGGGTTTGGTTGAATCCATTATAAGATATGCGGTAAATGTGTGGGGTTGTGCTGATCCTACTCACTTGAAGAAGCTTGAAGTTCTACAGCTAAAAATACTAAGACTAATCCAAGGTAATAGCAAACTAAGTAAACAAACATTACTTGAAAAGACCAAAAGGCTAACACCAAACGGATTCTATAAATACCTGACTATACTAACCTACTATAACAACAATGAATACAAAATCACACTAGACCACAATTACTCAACGAGAAGAATTACTTATGCAGTGCCTTTTTATTTTAACAAATATGGAAATCGTACGATGGAATTGGCAGTACCGCTATTATATAATTCATTACCTACAGAAATACTGGAATTAGAACGTATCAGCGTGTTTAAAATAAAATTACGTAAATGGTTAACAGATAATGGGTAATGAAAGAATACTGGCATATAAATGAAAACTGAAAACAATGAATATACAATGGGAATACGAAATACGAAAAAGAATATTGGAGTCAATATGAAAAAAAAAAACGAAAACAATGGACAAAAAAAAATTGAATTCCTGTATAGAGAAGAAAAATGAAAGTATGGTGTATGAAGGTACAGACAACGACATATGGAATAAGAAAATGGTAGTAACTGGTATGGAACAAAAAATTAATAAGACGTATAAGAAATACGAAAGCAAGGAAAAATGGAAAACGAAAAATGAAATATGGCTATGTAATGCGAATGTGCGAAAGAAAAGTATGGATAGTGAGTATATGGAATATAAAGGTATAGACAATAAATGTATGGAATATGTAGTAAATGGCAACACATGGTATAGAACAAAAAAAATATATTCGAATCTATATGAAAAACGGAAAACCTAACAAAAATGGGCAAACGAAAAAAAAATCTAATTCTAACGTAGAGGAGAAGTTGAAAGTATGGAACATGAAAATCCAGACAACGAAAATATGAAATGTGAAAATGGAAGCAATTAGTATGGAAAAAAAAACAAAAACTAAAAAAGGAAACCGAAAAATGAAAAACGAAATAGGGTTATGGAATTCGAAGGAAAAGATGGAAGTATAGAAAATGAATGTATGGATTATTAAGTATGGTAGTAATTGGCATGGAAAAAAATGGAATACCGTAATATGATTGCATTTCAGATTTGGTAAAGCGACGGACTAATAATAAAATAAAATGTATTATATGTTCTGTGTAAAATACGTTTGTGAATAAGAAACAAGTTATTGTTATTTTGGGTACCGGCCGAAAAGTTTTCCTAACTTGGCTGGACCCCCAGTATGTGTATTTTGATAAATAAACAGATTCCAACATTATTATTATTATTATTATTTTTTTTTTAGCAGTAGCGCTTCGACTGCTTTGGTCTTTAGCGCCTTTTCTATGTAGTGTACAGTTATATTTTATGATAGATATCTATAGATTTTAGATATAATATTGTGTTTCGGATGGTTTCGTTGTTTTTTAAGTTTTTTGTCAAACTTTCTGAGATGGAGTACAGGTTGCGCATAACAGTATATCTCGGGCAGTGGCAGATTAGATGATCGATGGTTAGTGGTGTACTACAGTGAGTACATTCTGGTGGATGGTCATAAGTAAGTAAGTGTTTGTGGGTTAGAGCTGTATGTCCGATTCGTATTCTATGGGGGATAATTAGTTCTTTCCTTGAGAGTGCATAAGGGGGTTTCCATTTTTCTGTAGTATTCTGGATACGTCTTAATTGGTTGTCGGACCTTATCCAGTGTTGCTGCCAGACCGATCTCAGCTTGTGTCTTAAGTGAGCGGCGACGTTCGTATGGTTAGCGATGGTAACCTTTTCTACTGCGTTGTTACGCCCTTCTTCAGCAGCATGGCGCGCTGATCTGTCTGCCCTTTCATTGCCTTCAATTTTAATGTGGCTTGGAACCTATAAGAATAGAATTGTATAGCCTAAATCAGAAAGGTGCTTAATGGTTGACAAGATTGCCTGTGCTAGTGGATTTTTTGTGCTAGGGTCTTGAAGGCCAACGAGAGAGCTGTGGGAGTCAGTTATGATCATGAGCTTGGTTGTTTCCGGCAGTATTTCGCAATAATGTAATGCCTGCCAAATGGCATATAGCTCGGCTGTGTATACAGATGTGTATTCTGGCATAGTCCATGTGTGAATGTCGTCTTTGGTGCAGAATGAACTTCCTACACCTGCGTTAGTTTTAGATCCATCCGTATATAATGTTATGTAATCAGGATATCTGGAGAGTATTTCTTTAAATTCATTTAGGTAGATAGATGGTAGCGTGGTGTCCTTTTTGTGCTTGGATAGATCGGTAATTATATTTAATGAGGGTACTAACCATGGTTGAATTTCCATAGGTCCTATTGGTAACATATGTGGTAGACTTTGATGAGCAAGTTGTAGTGAAATCATTATATGATACCATGTTGGTTTATGTAGTCTTTGCCAAGTTTCCAAAACGTTATCGCTAGAAAATAATATGCTGTAGTTAGGGTGACTGCTTTGTGCTTTTATTTTACAGCCATATGCTAAAAGTCGGTAGTTACGGTGTAGCGATATAGGTAGTAAGCCAGATTCGCACGATAAGCTTTTACTCGGGCTTGTATAAAATGCACCTATCGAGTATCTGATGGCTGAGTATTGTATGGTTTCCAGGGGCTTTAACACACTGAGTGATGCAGATGCATACGCTTCACATGCGTAGTCGATTTTGGATAACACTAGCAACTTATAAACCCTTAAAAGAACTTCTGGATCTGGTCCCCATGCAGCATTAGCTAAGGCTCTTATGATGTTAAGAGTTATTTTACATCGTTTAATCAGGTCAACAATGTGGATACAGTACGACTTCTCAGTTGATAACTTGAATCCCACGGTCTCTGCATTCAGACATATACGGTCAATCGCCTGTTGTAGTTTTCTATTTATTTCATTCATTGTAGGAGCAGAAAAGAGAATGGCTAAGTCGTCGACGTACATGTACTTATTGATGTCAGGTGAGAGAGTGGATGTCAATGAATTTATAGCAATGGCAAATAGAGTTACACTCAATGTAGAACCTTGTGGTATACCATTGTCTAGAGTTCTCAAAGACGAAACGTTGTTGCCTACACGGACTCGTATATGCCGTTCCTCAAGGAAGGAAGGAATTGCGGCAAATTGCCTTTGAAACCGCATTCATATAGTTTTTGTACGACTCCGTGTCTCCATGTCATGTCGAATGCCCTTTCTACGTCGAAAAAGACGGCGACTGAGTGGCGTCTACGCGAGAATGCCTTGAGTACGGTGTCCTGGAGGTGTACCAAATGGTCTGTTGTTGATCTGTGTCTTCTAAATCCCGCTTGGCAATCGACTAATAGTTCTCTTTTTTCAAGAAGCCACATTAGCCTGCGGCTGACCATACGTTCAAATACCTTTGCCATGCAAGAGGTTAAGCTAATTGGCCTATAGCTCGTGGTTAGGTATGGATTTTTTTGGTTTTTCAAGATGGGGATGACAATTGTTTCCTTCCAGCAGGAGGGGTATTTACCTGCAGCCCAAATTTTATTGAAAGATGCAACAAGACATTTTTTGAATGCGTTCGATAGATTTTGTAGCATTTCATAAGTGATTAGATCAGCGCCAGGAGAAGATGATTTGTTGCATTTCAGGGCATTTTCAAGTTCTCTCAGTGTGAAAGGATTGTTATATTCAAAACTCTGGGTAGTACTAAAATCTAAGGTAATTTCCTTTTCACGTTTGGTTTGCAGAAAAAGTTTAGCGTAATTTGTGGAACTACTTGTTTTTTGAAACTCATCTGCAAGGAGTCCCGCTATGCTGCTACTGTCATTTACGATGGATCCTTCAACTTGTAGGTGTATACATTTAACAGTATTTCTGCCTGATATTGCCTTAATTTTCTTCCAGACTTCTGTGTTCGGACTTTCACAGGTCATGGTTGAGGTATAGTTGTTCCATGAATCCCTTTTACTCTGGAGAATGGTTTTTCTAGCTGCAGCTCTGGCCTTTTTGAATAAGATAAGATGTCTTCACAGCTTCTTTAACAGTACTATTCCACCAAGGAACTCTGCGTTTAACAACTACGCCTCCTGTTTTTGGGATTGCAATATTTGCAGCATTTATAATAATTTGTGTTAGATTAGGTATGTCATAAGGCGGAGTGTCTTGGTTGGAGGGTATGGTCAAGTGCAACTTGAAAACATCCCAGTTGGCCTCTGACGTTTTCCATCGAGTGGGTTTTATGGTGGGTGTCTCTGGCTGTTCAGTGTCAATTAAAATTGGAAAATGATCACTGTAGTAGAGATCATTTAGCACTCTCCAAGAGAACAGTGTGGCGATACTTGCCGAGACCATGGAGAGATCAATGCCCGAAAAGGTTCCAGTTCTAGCACAAAGGTGTTTAATAAGAAGATTTGATTTATATCCATAATGTTTTCTAGGACGTTTCCTTTTCCGTCAGTATGCGGTGAGCCCCACAACGGACTATGAGCGTTAAAGTCCCCTAATAACATGTACGGAGCAGGTAACTGTGTGATAATGCTTTGTATGTCATTCTGTTGCCAATCGTTGTTTGGTAAGTATATATTACATATAGTTACTTTTATTGGAGCTGTTATACATACAGCAACGACTTGTAAATTCGTTCGCAGATGTACAGGAGAGAATTGAGCATCATCTCTAACAATTATTGCGACTCCGCCCTTAGCCCTTATACTTGGTACAATGTCCTTTCGAATAATCTTATAACCCCGTAGATGATATAATGTATTTGGTTTCAGATGGGTCTCTTGGAGACATAAACAAAGTGGATTGAATTCGCTAATTAACTGTTTGAGTTCACAGTAATGATGAATGCACCCATTACAGTTCCATTGAATTATAGGATACATTTTTGATAAATAAAGGCTTGTGAAACAATGTATATTGCAATAAATTAACGAATAATGGAACATATACGAGTTTAAAAATGTATAATAAAGTGTATAAATAAAAAGACGTTACAAACAGATATATCACAGGTAAGTAATCACAAAGTCGTGTAAAATAAATAATAAATAAAACAAGAAAATAAAGACATAAAATATCACAGACAGTTAATCACAGGAGTTTTAGTAATATTCCTACTCATATTCGGCACCTGAAGCGGTTGAGGGTGGTTTCCGCAGTTTGCCCTTGGGCCACCCCACTTTACCCTTCTTCTTGGAAGACTGACTTGACACTGTAGATGCAGTGTCGTCTTCAGAAATAGATTGTTTCTTTTCAGGAGAACGTTTCCGTTTCTCCACGTTGGGAAGGACAATGTCTTGTAGGGGAGCGGTTGGAACCACGAAAGGTGGGAGTATTCCTTCTTTAAGGGGCTTTTGTAAAATGGGGGCTATTGCACCAACAAGAAGAGGCAACAGTTCTTTTGCCAGAGCTGGCACATCGACCTTGTGCTGGTGAGATATAATGGGAGTTACTGCCTTAGCATAACTGATTCCTACAGTTGGTGTTTGAAGAGTAATTTTCTTTTTCGCTTCTAGGTAGCTGATGTTTTCCGTCACACGTAGCTCTTGAATCGCGACTTCGTTTTTGTAAATTGGACAGAGTGTGAACCACCACAGTTTACACATGTAATGGGCTGTTCACATAAAGATCCATCATGTTGTGGTTTTCCACAAACACACATCTGCTGTTGTGATGTACATTTAAAAGAGGTGTGTCCAAACTTGTTACATTTGAAGCATCTCATCGGTGGCGGGATGTATAATCTCACGTTTAAAGAATAAAAAGCCACTTTAATGGTTTTGAGTAGCATAGGTGTATTAAAAGTCAAAATGTGATTGGCTGTGTCAGCCAGTACCCCATTTCGTTTAGATTTCAAGCGTCGAACTTCTATTACCTTCTGACTTTTCAGTTCCTCACATATATCCTCTACCGTGCAGTTTAGCAAATCATAACAAAATATGACTCCTCTAGGAACATTCATAGTCTTATGTGCATAAACCTCTATTTCGAAATCACCCAATCTGATTGTCTAACACCTTCATTGATTGCTTGTTGGATACAGTTTCGACTAATATCCCATCTTTAATCTTCTTTATCATTCTCAGACTACCAAATATGCCATATAAGGATTGTTGTATATAAAATGGGCTAACATTATCGAAGTTAAGTCCATCTTTCCTTTTTAGGACGAGGAACCGGGGTAGAGACTCCGTCACCAAGCCCTTGGTGGGTTTATCAGGTTGACCCTCCTGCACCTCCATGTTTAAAGAGTTGGCACTCTGTGAAGGTTTTTTTGGGGTTTTACTCATGTTGTTCCCACGAAAATCCTCGGTAATAAAATCACAAGTAGCAGAGCCGGGATACTACAAGGGGCATTGATACTATGGGGAGGCGCCTCTTTCCCCACAGGCGTTTCAACGCTAGGAAACAGGCTTCCCCCTGGCCACGCTCAGGCTTCCCTCGCGCAATCCCTTCAGCACCTAAAACTGCCAAACGACCTTGGGATTGGGGATTTTATAGAGGTTACCTTCCTCGTAGCCCGGGCGGTAAAGCCAAGACCACCGACCGCTAGCTGTACGACGTTCCCTAGCCACGCCCTGCTAGAGTCTCTGAAGTACAGTTTGCGGTATTAGGAGACGGCTAGCGCTCAGCCGTCCCCAGCAAGGACATCCCAGGCTTGCCACACCCGTATACGCTTTTGACGGCGCATGTCCTGGGAAGAGTAGAAAGAAGAAGGAAGAGGTCTCTCAGCTTTCGCTGGGAGCCTGAAGAGGTCAAGACTTGGAGCAAGAGTGCTCCGACAGAAAAGAGTTAAAGTAAGGGAAGCCACTCAAGACTAGTATAAGAAAAGTGTACTTCCAGTAAGGGGGACGCAGGGTTGCCATCCCTGACCTCGTTAGATACGATACCGCCACGAGCTCATATTTCGGTGCTGGCCTTGCATCACTTACAATCATTTGCAAGGTCATTCCCCTATCCGCCACCTGGGGACGCGCCTAGTAGGTAGTCCAACCCCTAGGTATTATTATTATTATTATTATTTCTTTTTTTTTTGGCTGTAACTGCAAGGTTATTAGCCTTTTGCTACACTACTGGTGTATACGCTATTTTGTGGATGCTATATTTTGTTGTATATTCCTATTTCTTTCAAATACTGTAATACTTTGCTAATTTTAGCTTTTTCTATTTTGAGGTCTATCTGAATTCCACTATCGATGCCTAACCTTTCTCTGGTAGCTTTTAGATCTTTACAAGACTCGAGGATGTGTTGTACAGTAAGTTTTCCATTGCAATATGTACATCTTGGTTGTAGTTTAGCGTTTAATATGTATGAATGGGTTAATTGCGTGTGTCCTATTCTTATTCGTGTTAAAACTACACTCTCCTTTCTCGTCATTGGTGGAAAACTCTTTCTTTTCTGGGGTGTTGGTGTATGTAACTTCAAGAGTCTATTTTCTGCTGCCCATTCTTTTTCCCATTCATGCCACACTATATTTTTAATTTCTGCTTCATCTGTTTCTGGTGGATATTTTAGGTGAAGCTTCTGTAGAACGTCTTTCAGCCTACTAACTACTACACTCGGTTTTGCATCCGGTTTTACACTTTCGTTTTCGAAGAATATTTGGTATATAAAGTGGTTAGGGTGCTTAGCAATAGTATGCCTGATTCTACGTGTAAACTACTACTTGCGCTTGTTTGATATGCCCCAATCGCATATCGTATGCATACGTTTTGTATAACATCCAACGCTTTGAGGTTGGAATACGCAGCGGTTCCATACGCTGTGGATCCATAGTCGAATAGACTTAATATTAGAGCGTTATATACCCGTATGAGAATTTCCCTATCTGCACCCCATTTTGAGTTTGAGAGAAATTTTATTATGTTCAACCTTTTTCGAGCTTTTGTTGCCACATTGTCGACATGACACTTCCATGTGAGTGTACTATCAAGTGTTACTCCTAGCAATTGGTAATTAGTAACACACGTGATTTTATTTCCTCTCAGAAAAAGGTTTGGGGGACGATGCGGGTGTCGCAGTTTCCAGAAATGTACGCACACAGTCTTCGTTGGAGAAAAACGAAATCCTACACTTTCTGCCTCATTTAATACTACGTTTATTGCGGTTTGCATAGGTTTATTGTGTGTCATATCGCCTTTTGATGATGTGTATAAGGCCAAGTCATCCACATACATGCATCGGACTATTTTCTCATGTAGTGATTTCGTTAGTTCATTTACTGCTATAATGAACAAGGTTACACTGATTGGTGACCCTTGGGGTATTCCATTTTCGAGAAGATGTTTGGTAGATAAATGATTTTCTACTCTAACTTGGAAATATCGTTCAGTTAAAAAGGATTTTATAAAGTTAAACATTTTTCCTCTTATCCCCCAACGATGGATCTTTTCCAGTACAGCATATCGCCATACTGTATCGTATGCTTTTTCTAGATCAAAAAAGACAACGGTGCCGTGTTCTTTTTCGTTGAATGTTTCCTGTATTGCTGAGGAGAGGAGAATTATGTTATCTCTTGTCGAATAACTTTTTCTGAAACCTGCTTGATATTTGTTAATAATTTTATTGTCTTCTAAGTATTTTATTAACCTTTTATTAATCATTCTCTCGAGTATTTTACTTATACAGCTAGTGAGTGATATTGGTCTATAGCTAGCAACACTAAGTTTATTTTTATTGGGTTTTAGGATGGGGATTATGATTAATGTTTTCCATCCTAAGGGATATTCTCCTTCTGACCATAATTTGTTAAAAATGTAAATCAGATCCATGGTTCCAGTAAAAGGTAAATTTTTTAACATGGAGTACGTGATTTTGTCGATATCAGGCGAGGTGTCCTTTACACATTTTAACGCGTTGTCTAATTCGTCTACTGTAAACTCTGAATTATAGTCACTTTCGTTATGTTCAAAGTAGTCAAAAGATGTTTGTCTACTAATCATCCTTTGTTTAAATTCAGAGGTATATTGATTTGAACTGCTGACTTCTTCAAGATATTGTGAAATTTTTTCTGATACGTCCTTTGGACCGGTAACTAGTTTTCCGTTATCTTCTAAAATAATTGGAATGTTGTTAGAGTTTTTTCCGGACACCGATTTGATTTTAGTCCATATTTCTGTGCTAGTGGTTCTGGTATTCATGCCCGACACGTAATTTTGCCAAGATTTTCGTTTTTCATCTAGTATTAGACGGCGCGCTATTGCTCTTGACTTTTTAAATTTTATTAAATTTTCTGTAGTTGGATTCTTGATGAGCCTTTGAAGTTCCTTTTTTCTATTTTTTAGTGCATCTGCAATTTCTCCATTCCACCAAGGAACCGCACGTTTCTGTGGGTATTTATTGTTTTGCGGTATAGATTTTTCAGCTGCTTCTATAATCGACGATATGATGCTATTTACCAGAGAATTTGTTTCTTGGTGTTTGTTTATCGGAGGAATATTTGCTTTGAATTTTGGCCAATCTGCATGTTTTAACAACCATTTCCTTATGGGAACGTGATCATTTTCTGTGTTTCCTGTAGAAATTGTTAAGGAAAAATGGTCGCTTCCAAAAAGATCCGGTATTTGATCCCAAGTGTAATTAATTGCTACCCGTGATGTACAGAAAGTGAGGTCAATTGCGCCAAAGTTGTTTGATTTGGCATTAAAATGAGTAGGTTTTCCATTATTTAGGATTACCATGTCTGTTTCGTCCAAGAGAGCTTCTATTTCTTTTCCTCTAGTGTTGCACTTTGCGGATCCCCACAGTGTGCTATGAGCATTGAAATCGCCCAGTAAAATGTATGGTTTTGGCAATTGATCTATCAGTTGCTTTAGCTCATTTTTTGTCCAGTTGCCATCTGGTAGGTATATATTACATACTGTAACATTCACTGGCGAGCGGATGTTTACTGCTACTGCTTGGATATTTGTTTTCAATTTCAATGTATTAAACAAACAGCTATTATGTAAGAAGATGGCGACTCCTCCTTTTGCTCTGCCTGCGTATACATCATCATATCGAACACAATCATAATTTCTAAGTTTATATTTATCAGTATTTTTAAAATGTGTTTCCTGCAAGCTAATTACTGTTGGATTTTCCTTACTTATAAGCAGTTTAAGTTCGTCCGATCGTTTGATGCAGCCATTAATATTCCATTGTATAAATGTGAATGTAAAATACTAATATTGTATAAATAAATAATAAATATAGATAAATATTATATGATAACGGACAATTTTACATATATATTGGCAGACAAACAAATACGAATATATCACAGATTGATTTAGTATCACAGTTCGAATATCACTTCTTGTTTTGACTACCACTGTCTTTCCTAGATTTGCTTCTAGGTCGACCGACCTTTTTCTTTTCTTTTCGGGTGGCTGGGTTTATGAACTCCGAAATGGAGTTTGTATCCTCGCCACATACCGAGGGTGAAGAGCAACTAGGGCTCGGCTTTCTTTTTTCACCACGAAATTCTGCGTCCATACGTTCTACGTCTGTAAAGATAGACGATGTAGATGGAGCGTTATGTAATATACTTCACTCTTCTCTTATAATTTTTTTAATTTCTATAGCTATCTCAGCTTTTTCAAGATTGTTTTGAGTTGGGTTATTTATATTTTTACTAATCAAGGTCACTTCTTCCTTAATTATTTTTCTAATTTCAGGAATTATGCTGAGTAGTGCAACATCACTCTTAGAGGCAGCTGTTACTTGAGCGAAAGTTGCTTGACTGGTAACAGCTAATCCCTCCATCTGTTTAGCTTGCGGGTAAGTTATTTTGTTTAGAACCATTATTTCTTTGATTCTATATTCTTTTTTATATTCAGAACACCCTTTCCAAACAGCTAGATGGTCTCCTTTGCAATTTGGGCATTGCTTTGGATTTTCACATATTGTGCCATCATGTGAGGATTTACCACATACGCATATTTTAGAATTTTTGCATATCTGTGCGGAATGCCCAAACTTCTGACAGTTATAACACCTGAGTGGTGCTGGTATATACGGCCTGACTTTTAGGGGATACATTGCAGCTTTAATAGACCTAGGCAGAGTATCCCTTCCAAATGTAAGAATGTGGTTTGGAGTATCCACCCATTCTCCTTCCTTTTTTGTTTTTATTCTTTTCACATCTATGACGAATTCGTGGCAGAGGCCTTCTTTTATTTCCTCTAGAGTACAATTTAATAAGTCAGGGCAGTAGATAACTCCCTTGCATTGGTTTAAAGTTGGATGAGGTGTTACCTCTACATTCATGTCTGCTAATCTCTTTACATTTAACAATTTATTTGATTGTAGTTTTGATTTGCATTCTATTAACAGCTTTCCTTTTACCGTTTTGATGCTATTGACATCTCCAATTTCCAGGAGCAGAAACCGGGACCATGTGGCCACCTTTTCCTGCCTGCCTTTTTCGGTGATTTGTTCACGCTGTCCACCTTTAGCGCCCGTTCTAGAGGATGGGTCCTCACTAGATAAATTAAATAAGTTCATGTTGTTCCCACAAGTATGGGAAGAAATAAATGTCGACTACAGATGTGCTCCCGTACTGCAGCAAGGCTTAACTAATTGCAACGCGAGGCAGCCAGGTATCTCGAGGGCTCCGTTAGCGACTAACTCCGCATAGCCATTCATCTCTTGGCACGGATCGCATGACACCTTAGATTTCGGATTTTTACAGTGGAGTTTACTCTCCGATAAAAGAAACACAATTGTAGACAATGGACGTAAGGAACGAATATGACGAAACAGTATGCGACCAGCGTTAGCATTACCCTGGGAGTACCACGTGGAGGTGCTGGTTCGATTATTATTATTATTATTATTACACAATAAAAAGTGGTATGTTCCCAGATGATCTCAAGAAATCAGTCATCAGGCCGGTGTACAAAAAGGGTGATGCATCAAATAAGCATATTACCCACTTTGGAAAAAATTATAGAGGTTTACGTAGTTAAGCACCTAAATAATTACTTATATGATAATAGTATAATACATGCAAATCAATATGGATATCAGCGAGGCAAGGGCACCGAGAATTTACTGGAAAAAGTTATTACCCATATAAACAATAAACTTGACAAGAATAAATATACAGTTGCCGTTTTCATTGATTGGTCCAAAGCCTTTGACACAGTAAATCATGGTATACTAATCAAGTGCATGGAACAAACTGGAATAACAGGCAAACCACTTGAATGGTTCAAAGATTACCTAAAAAATAGAAAATATATCGTAAAAGTGCAAGATGAAACAAGTGCAGAAAAACTATTAAAAATAGGAGCTCCCTAAGGAAGTAATATTGGACCAATTCTTTTTTTGATATACGTCAATGGAATATTCCAAAGCATAAAACACAGTGAACTCTACATGTATGCAGACGACGCTATCCTATTGTTTTCGCACCAAGATATCAACGTATGTGAAAGAATGATTCAAGAAGACTTAAATAACATGTGCAATTGGATGCATGGACGAAGCCTTTTTGCGAACCCTGAAAAAACGTCTACGATGACATTTCGAACACCACACATGCAACAAGTTCAACCAACACGAATCATTATGCATAACTGTAAATGTTTAATCAACGAAATCAAATGTGAATGCACCATACTTAAAAATGTGACTGAAACTATGTACTTGTGACTGGTAATAGATTCTAACTTAAAATACAACAAGCATACCGAATATATTCACTCAAGAATGAAAAGAGTTTCTGGATGCCTTCACATATTAAGCAGATATACAAACAGAAAGACTATGACCATAGTATATAAAGCAATGATGGAATCCGTAATAAGATATGCTGTAAGAATATGGGGAGGCGCTGACGCAACGCACTTAAATAAGGTTGATGAACTACAGAAGAAAATACTTAAAAAAATACATGGAAATCTGCACAAACGAAAATTATTAGAGTACTCTGACTCACTAACAGCGAAAGGCTTTTATAAATACATAAATATACTTATGTACCGTGGGGAAAATACCTACAAGATCCCATTAACTCACAGTTACGAGACAAGAAGAACGATGTTTAAAGTTCCGTATTATTACAACAAGTATGGAGAGAGATCCTTAAAATGTGCAATACCTAAATTGTTTAATTTATTGCCTGCACACATACAAAATATTAAAAGAATTAGTACATTCAAAACTAAAGTTAAGAAATGGCTAATAAATACTAGTTAATTTAAATTTTTCTAAAATCACTGATTTTTTTTATATTATTATTGATAATTTTTTCTTTATTTACTTAATTGTTGCTAATTCGACACCTATAATTAGAAATGTGATGATTGGATAGACTAAATTATGATCAAATGAACGTATTATTACTTAGAATTTATATTATTACTTAGGATTTGTTTATAAGCAAGTTGCCAGATGAACGATAATTTATATTCATTTAAGAATAATAGAGTAAGTTAATTTTGTAAATTTTATTTCTGTTATTATTGTTCTTTATGGCACCGACCGATAAGTATCTAACTTGGTTGGACCTAATTTCTGTATATATTTTTGAATAAACATATTCTATTCTATTCTATTATTATTATTATTATTAAATACAAAGTTTCAAGTACGTAGGCATTTTCGTTCTGGGGTTATCGTGGGTACTAAAACATACACACACACACACGTGCGTGCGCGCACGCACGCGCACACAAAACAACACACACGCACATACACACACGCACATACACACACACACACACACACATACCAACACACGCCCACGCACACGCACGCGCACGCACACGCACGCACACACACACACACTCGGGAGATTTGCCAAAAATAGACTACCAGCCATGATTTTTTTTTTTAATAAAAGTAAGTGGTGACCAAAGATGTATATGATGTAAAGAAGAAGGAGACGCGTGGTATATAATTATGTGTTGTACCTTAACAAAAGATATATGGGAATATGTTAAACAGCTACTTAAAGGTATCCTCAAAATATCCACCATAAGAAAGCAAAAATTATATTGCATGTTTAAAAACGACCGTAACAAATGGGACTTAAATATAGCAAACTACTTAATTGTTTTAGCAGTTAGCACAATATATAGAGAACACATCGAATACGTTAAAAACCCCGTGGTAATTCCAAGGTATTTAAAGAATTGTAAAACTCGGTTAAAACGCAGAATAGTGACAGAATATCAGTGGAACTTAATTAACAACAGTGTTGATAACTTTATAAGAAAGTGGGGTATAGGAGGAGTGTTATGTAGTATAGCAAATGACGAACTATATATAAAAATTGATGCAGAAGAGTAGCTTTAAAAAAAACATTAAAGATTTAGTACGTAGTGAAACATATTTGTGATGGGAACAATACCATTCTATCCACACAAAATATCTGTGATGATCAAAATGTTAATTGTATAACTGTAATGTAACCAATGTCATTAATAAATAATAATAATAGTAATAACACATACACGCTCACGCACGCGCAGTTTATTTACTATTTAAAAGATACATTCAATTTATTATAATAAAATCAGTTAATATTTATGTACTTCACAATTCTAACCCTTTTTAATTATCAATTATTATTAATTTTATTAAATACATAAATAAAAAGTTTACCTCGAGTAGGATTTGATCCTACGACCTGTACTTTGCTAGAGTACCGCGCTACCAAATGCGTTATCGAAGTACAAGCCCCAATCGATGTAAATTTTGACTTTATGTATGTAGAACTGATGTAAATTCTAAATTTAATGAAATAACATTCAAATTAATTATCAATTTCCCAATTAAATACATTTTGTGATTTACAGCAATGGAATGTTAATTCACATCAAAATGTTTCAAATGGAACTAAAAAACACTTGGATATAATGTTAATAGCATATAGTGTTATCAATTGGTGCATCAAGTCATTAGTTACTAATAACCAATAGGCGTTATAATAATGAAAATGACCTCAGTACAGTACAGTATCATTTGCCTCGTTACAATGAATAGTTATTAATGTATGCATGATTAATAGATTAAGCAATTATTATTAAAAGAAAGATAAAGTTTGCATCGATTGAGGCTTGAATCTCGACAGCGCAGTTTGTTAGCGCGGTACTCTAGCAAAGTACAGGTCGTAGGTTCAAATCCCACTCGAGGTAAACTTTTTATTTATTTATTTAACAAAATTAATAATTTTTAATTAAATACATTACTAATTTATGGGTGTTACAATAAAAACTACCGTGAGCCCCGATTTCGTTGTCCAAAGATATCTTTGTTAGTATCAAAGATAGAAGTTTGCAGTTTTTACAGTCACGTACTACATACTTTGTTGACCTAGATTTCACGGCAAAATCGAAAATTTAGTATCTTCTTTTGTTTTCGACTTATAGCCAAACGTCGCTTAACACCACTATAGTGATGTATTTCGTCAATGGTTAAGTAATAAATGTATAAATAATGGTAATAATATAAACTTGCTTTTTTTAAATGGGAATCAGTTCTCTCTTAGTTTTTGAAAAATGTAAACATCGAGGTATTTATTTTTAAAACTGACAGATATAACAAGGATCTTCTGGGAAAAGAGCAAGATAAACATAGTAAAATCAGTATACCACAGAAACGTAACAAGTTCAACACAAACAATTCTTTGAAATGTTTTCCTTTTGCTGCAAACAATTTTGACCTGACGTTCAAAGTATGTTATGTGAACATATTGTTGTAAATTTATTATTGCTTTAACTGTAACCGGGAAATACGGTGAGCTATGCAAATTTTGAAAAAATTGATATGATAAAGGCATTTATAGAAAGTAGAGAAAATACAAATGAAGCTTCTCAATTATATTTTAACAGGTATTTTCATATATCACCAGTGTTGGTATAGTAAATTATTTAAAATATTGCTTATTGTAGGTAGCCTGAGCGGCGTCGGCCAAATAAAGTAATATTTTCAAAATTACAAAATAATATCATTAATTCGGGTAAACCTAATGGTAAAATAAATGAAATACAAAATCGAGAACACGAAGAAATTAACGTTTTGGCGATTGTTGAAGCAAATCCAAGGGTCTCTTGTAAAGAAGTTGAGGCCGAAATTGGAGTTTCAAAAACAAGGGTATCCAAGATATTGAAACGTCATAAGTATCATAAAGTTCGAAAATTAATTTCTGCCTGTGGTTCATAAAAGTGCTAAGAACTACCAAATTTTGGTAGAAATGTTATATGGTCTGAAATGAAAACGTTCATACAACGTCTGCTCGCCAAACGCAAACTCGATTTGGGTTTAATGTATCCCGCTTGGTACTTGGGGATGGAATAGCATTCCATATTTTCGAAGGAAATTTTAATGCTGAGTATTATATAGAAATACCGAACCAACGACTATTAGAATTGTTGGCACATATTCCTGAAAACATCTTCAAAAAATTTTTACAAGACGGTGCCCCAGTCCACTTCTTTGGCAGTGAGGAATTACTTACAACGCCGTTTCACAAATCGTTGGATTTCAACATTCGGTTCGGTGTTATGGTCGCCACAATCTCCAGATCTGTCAATACTGAATTTCTTCCAATGGGGTTTTCTGAAAAACATAATTTATCAAAACCGTCATAATACCATTCCAGAACTGCAGCATGCTGTGGTAAAGTGCAACCAGTTCACTTATTAAATGCAGTTCGAGCCATTGAAAGAAGATGAGAATTGTGTTTCAGAGAAAATGGCAATCTGTTTAAGCAATTTATGTAGAACATACAGCGTGTAACAAAAAGGTAGGTCATAAATTAAACCACATATTCTGGGGTCAAAAATAACTCGATTGAACCTAACTTACCTTGGTGCAAATGTGCATACAAAAAAAAAGTTACAGCCCTTTGAAGTTATCAAATGCAAATTGATATTTTCAAATATTTCGAGAGTTGTTTGAGACATTATATTATATTATGTTTTTCCAGAACCAAAATGACGGAATCATTGCACACCGTGAGAATTTTATGGGAGTCTTTCAGTTGCTGCCTTATCTGTCCAAGTACCGGACAGTCATAAATTATATGATCGACAGATTGATCATCTGCGTTACTTAGCTTATTTTGAATCTGTAGAAATAAGATTTTACTCGTCCATGAGCGCTTAATATCGTTGTCACATTTGGTGATTTTAAACTTTGGTCAAAAATTCACTATTGGGAAAAACGCTTTAGTCTTTTCACCTTTTACACTACCCAACCATTCACTTTACCACTTCACCTCACTTTTCTTTTGCACTTCCTCTCTGACCTTTTTCTATATTCCACTTCTCAATAGAAGCCGGTAAGAAGATCGTACCTGTACCGCGAGGTATTTTTCCCGTACCTTCGTTCCCGAAGGTTTGAACACCTTACCAGCATCATTGTCAATCACAAACGTTATACGTATTAATTCCTTCATTTTAATACGGAGGATAAACGCGTAGGTAATAAACATTACTTTATTTGGTTCCAAACAATTAAAATAATTGTTTACTTCCGGTACCGTAGTGGTAAAATCTCGTATAAATAGTAATCTTGCTTACTTTCCTGTTAAACAATTAGCATAAATCTCGTGTGAAAAGAAAAGTTTTACGTATGAAACGCGAACCCGAATTAATACAGAAAACATTTTCCTGTCGTACAATTTAAATTGGTTAACATACAATATTAAATGTATTATTCCCTAATAATTAGAGTAAGTACTTCCGTAATTAATCAACCAGAACCCGGTACGCCTGTAGTTGGTTTAATTAAATCGTCACCGTTGTAATTTGTATACAAATGTGACAGTCCATTTAATAGAAAATCTCAGGTAAAGGAA
Source organism: Vesta saturnalis (assembly GCA_036346205.1). Taxonomy (NCBI): domain Eukaryota; kingdom Metazoa; phylum Arthropoda; class Insecta; order Coleoptera; family Lampyridae; genus Vesta; species Vesta saturnalis. The sequence goes on along the minus strand of JARFJB010000902.1, from coordinate 9,259,739 downwards.
TACGTTTATTCAGTCTGAAGGCAAAATCATATGTGAAAATAGTCATGCGCACCAATGTTACTTTAAAGTATTGATTTTTCGAAACTGACCTTCTCACAGACGCAAGTGTGAACGTTGCCCCGATTTCAAGTTCGTTTTATCGTTAAACTTTTAAGCGAATTTCCGGGTAGCTCCGGTTTACAGGACCAACTTGAAGAGTTTTTAAATAATTTTAAAGTCATCTTTGTTAAGATTTTTGTTATAATACGAGTGCCTAATAGACACATAACAAAGCCCAGTACGACCACGAGAACCAGGCATCCCCAGGGAAATTGATTTATTTCGTTATTATATATATTTTATTTTATTTTATCTTAGTTTTAGGAATTAAATATTTAGTTCTGTACAAAAATAGGTCAATATAAGTATCAAACCTTTATATTCTAATCATTCAGTGTGAACAGTGTTCAGTGTAGTGTACTTTCGGCTGTTTCTGTATATTTGAAAGTGTTAAACTGTTTTTTATTTTTACTACTGCAAGTGGATAAGCCTTGTTCCAAGGATTGGAACCTTTCTCTATTTCATAGTACTGTTTACATGATGTTAATTTTGAATGTCTAATTGCTTCTCAACTCGTAGTATGCCTGTTTTCTTTCGCTCTCATTGTTCTGGGTTCTTTAATATCTTCTTCTGCTAGCATTTGTTCGTTTTCTCAGCAACCATGGTACTGTTTTCATGTTTTTATTTATTTTTCTGTTCTTCGATGAGTAAAATGTTTCGTGGCATGTTTTCTCGATTGCTATATTATACTTTTCTATGCAGCCTTCATGTGTATGTCTATGTCTGTCTGTCTGTGGTTGCGCGCGTGCGTGTGTGTTTGCCTGTGTGTGTTTGTCTTTAATATCTTCTTCTGCTAGCATTTGTTCGTTTTCTCAGCAACGTTGGTTCTTCTGACCACCATGGTACTGTTTTCATGTTTTTATTTATTTTTCTGTTCTTCAATGAATAAAATGTTTCGTGACATGTTTTCTCGATGGCTATATTATACTTTTTTATGCAGCCTTCATGTGTATGTCTATGTCTGTCTGTCTGTGGTTGCGCGCGTGCGTGTGTGTTTGTTTGTCTTTAATATCTTCTTCTGCTAGCATTTGTTCGTTTTCTCAGCAACGTTGGTTCTTCTGACCACCATGGTACTGTTTTCATGTTTTTATTTATTTTTCTGTTCTTCGACGAATAAAATGTTTCGTGGCATGTTTTCTCGATGGCTATATTATACTTTTTCATGCAGCCTTCATGTGTGTCTATGTCTGTCTGTCTGTGGTTGCGCGCGTGCGTATGTTTGCCTGTGTGTGTGTTTGTCTGTGTATCTACTTGTAATATACTTTAGACTTTGGTATATAATTAAATTACCCACACTTTAAAAATCGTATTTATTTTCAAATTATTACATTCATTAAAAGTGAAAAGTAAACATATTTAATAACAATTTCTCTACACTCTTCAAAAAATCATGCAAATTGCATGTTGTAAAAAAATTTTGCTGTAGAGAATTGTGGTATAAAAAAAATAAATTTGCGCATTGATATTAATTTTTGAGTTTTAATTCCATTTTACCCTTTAATTCGTGTTCGTGCTTGGCAAAGTATTTTTGTAATTCATCAAATTCATTTTTATAAGTTAACACATCAGAATCAGGATAGTTGTTAATAACAATTAATAAATATTGTGTCATAAAATAATCATGTTTTTTTAACCAATCATATTTGCTACACATCCTAAAAGCTCTACGTCTCAAGAGTGGTAACTCGTGCTTTAACTGTTGAACATCTATATTAGACCTTTCATCACAATGTGGTAATCCATTTATTAATTCTTCATAATTTGGATAAATGATTTGATTCCTATTAAATACGTAATTAAAAGATTCTTTCAATTCGTCTACACTAAAATTTCCATTTTCCAAAATTTCCATGTGTTCCTTATCTTTACCTAACCGTAATTTTGCAATAATAATTGTGTTTAATTTCGTATAGCAGTATTGTAAATTTTTCACGTATTCTCGGAATTGCCCGTCACAACAAACGTTTTTAACTTTAAGCACTATTTTGTTAATATTTTCATATAAACGAAGAGCATTACTATACCAAGAAATATCGAAACTCAATCTCTCCAAATTATTTCTAAGATCATCTGGTTTTATGAGTTCTGTTGCAAAGGATATAATTTTTCCTCCATCAAAGCAATAATTCTCTATAGCTAATTGTGCTTTATCTAAAGATTGTGCAGGACCATTTAAAGTACAAAGAATACAATTTACATTACTTTGGTCCAAATCGACAGTTAGGTTTAATGTTGTCTGTAACAGTTGTGTAAAATTTTGTCCCATATCCTTATTTAAAAGTGTGTAATATTTTTTAGGTATATGAAATGTTATTGATTGGTGGTCCTGTGAAACAGGTATTGATTTGCTCTTAATTTCTTGTATTGAAGTTTGACCAATTTCTGGTGTTTCAGGATAAACAGTTAAAGAATGACAGACTCCATTAAAGTTACCATTTCCAGCACGATTTTGAATGCTTTGTGAACAATTTAAATTAGTGCTGTGCTGCGGGCCACTCAGATTCTAAAACAAAACAAAAAATTAGTAAATTTTAGACAGTGCCTCTAAGATTTTAATTAATAAAAAGTCCATTATAGATGTACAAACAAGTATGTTGATTATAAGAAATCTAATCAATTTCCTAATGAATTCAAACAAACTTTGGCAGATGAGTCTCGTTCTATATTATCGAAATGTATAGTATAAATCAAGTATTGCCATTAAAGATATGAAGGATGTGTAGAAGTAAATGAGCTAAATTATAGTGAGCGACATTTCATAACAATTTTGCTTTTCAAATACATTTGAAAATTATACAATGTTGTAGATCTCTGTTCTTACCGGCTCAACCGACTACTCAAATTTCAACACAGAACCCATAAGTTGTATTGCAGTTGTTGTTGGCTGTTAGAAGTTTCGTTAGATAATAGGAATTAGTAAATTTGGTATTAAAGTTTGCTGGTGTATATTAAAACTTCAATGAGTGAAATAAATGCTGATAGTGCAAATCTTGCAATAATATAGTTAGAACTGTGCCAAGACAGATTTCATTTAAGATAAAGTGTATTATTTAAAGCTGGGTGGTGGTATGATAAATAATTTCACAATGAACACTACCAAAGTGAAATTCGAATTTTGATGAGTTCATTAATACTAATACTACTACTACTACTAACTATTTTCTATCCAACGAACAACTAGCTGAACATTAAGTGAGTATCGATTTAATTAATGATTCGTAATTGAACAATCTTATGTTTACTTGCAGCATACAGATATTACTTAATTGCGATATTCAATGCAATAATCTATTCCCAACGATTAAGGTCACTAACCTGTATGCACAGCTGAAGATCGCACACTCAACACGTACTCAACGATGGTTACGATTCTTCGAACTACAACACGTTCGTTACTGAAATAATCTTCTGTACAATTTCAAGTTACAACATATGAATTGTGCAAATTAAGTTACTTATCCAATACTATGTACAATAAAACAATAAACCCCAATACGTAAAAACTTCAAACGACGACTTCACACAAAATCGTAAAATTTCTCACAGCAAACTAAACATAAAATGTAACAATAAAAACCAAACCATACATAAAAATTACACCATAAAGAAAAATTCACCATAAAGGAAAATTACACCCAAAAGGAAAATTACACCAACAGGAAAACCCTATGCAAGACACCAAAGTAAGTTAGTGAATATTTAATCTATATAAGTTACCTTCGTCGAAGGGTTTTCAGGTGACGACGCTGCTTCTCGATAATTGCCATGGTTATAATCCGCATATTTGAGTGTTGACAGAATATCACATTCACAATACTCATAACTAATATTACTGCCTGCCTGGCATGATCCTTTAACCAAGGTAGGTAACTTAAATAAGCAGTTAATTGCCATAATTCACTCCATTAACAAATTTTACAGCATAGCTCAAGATGGCCGTAGAAAGAGAACTTATCACCCAAAGGTGACCGAAAATTAACCTATAAAATGTGCCTTTATTGTGGCAAAATATTTAAGTACAATCAGATCCCTGTATTATCCTATTTATCAATTACAGAAACCTGTATTTTTAATAAACTCTTGATGAATGTTGTTTTCTTATTTCTCCCACAGATGACTACAAATTACAAAATTGCCAATATTCCGAATTATTTAACTATTTACACCTCTTAAATTCTACATATACATTTTATACTACATCATGACTACCGATAATTCCAAATGTGAATACGACCTAATCTTTTCCATATTTACTACGGATCATTGCCAAGATCAATATTATAACGTAATATATCGAACGTTTAAAACGAGTGAAAAAATTCTAATACCTAATGCGTAGTGATAATATAAACTACCCTGCTTGTGTGCGAGCCAATCGAACCGTTTGATTTTAAGTAAGTGGCGACTGTTACCCTAAGTTCGTATAGCGTATTTTATTAACGTGGTTCCTACGCCCACGATTTATACAATTTTGGAGAAGTCTCCTGTTAGCATTGATAACATCTAAATGACAAGAAATCAACGGTTCTTTATTTGGGGATTAGAGTGGTTAACTACAGAGCCGCAACTGGTTTTAATTAAGGAACTAAAGATGGTGTAACGCTTCAAGAGATGAAAATCCTTTGGCATCGGTAAGTACAACTTTCACTAGGTAACGGCGCACATTCTTTTCCTAAAAAGTTAAAGTAAAAAGAATAAAAAGGTCTTGTCGTCACCCGGTGTATAAATTTTAAGGATCATACGGTAGTTTGTTTTTGTTCTATTTTTTTTTTAATTTCGAGTTTAAATTTTTGCGATCACTTTTTTGGGTTTGGAGACATTTATAAATGTCATTTTTATTTGTAAAATTACGTTTCACTCACACGTGATACTGGCGTTACTATTAGATTAATGTTAGAAGAGTTTTGTGTAAATAAGTATTCTCGTTATTGCAAGCTTTAGGAATGTCGTTAGTTGAAAGAGTGAAAATAGGTTTTTTGTAAGAATTAAAATTAACGTATTGTATTTAAAATAGATTTCTTCGATAAAATTCCAGTTAGATGAAATTGTAATTGTATAAATTTTCCAAGGTTTGAAATTAAAAAGTATGTTGTTCCTGATAACGTCCACGTGTAATGTCGTTGGAATTTGGTACCAGAGATCTTTCTCAATGAATTTTCCGTATCAGTTTTGTCATTGTAGAATGGGAAAACTTTATTTGAGCTACAATAAGTACTAAAGAAAAATAAATAAGCGATATCATTTTGTCGGTTGCAGGGAAGCTGACATTGCAGTTTGCAGGATGATGTAATTTCTTTTTCTCGATTGTTTTCGTATCGTTTTACCGCGTGTAAAATTCAAGCGAGTTTTTTTTATGATAGGCTAATTAAGATGGAAAGGGTTAGAAGGGAAGATGGCGAGATCTGAACGTTTAGGGAGTCAGTCAAGCCCATGATGTAGGGTTAGATTCATGTCTTTTATTTGTTTGAGATTATCGCAATATACGCCAAAGGGGTAGTGTAAGAAGGTTGGAACAAGTTATGCATACCGAGGGTGTATTGAACTACCGTGGAGTAATTAATCAACGTTTCCATATATGGGATAATATATATGTTCACCACATCCTCGAGTTATTTTTTTTGTGTATCGTTTTGTTATGGGTTACATTTTTTTGGCGTGAAGTGGTTTTCGTGAGTAGGTTGCATTTGTGGGTAGTAGCACCTCACCTTGAACTCTGTTCGACCTTTTAATTATTCTGCAAATTTAGATATGAGCTGCAAAATTAGATGGTAGCAGGCACTGGAACCGTCAACGACCTTTTATTATGCAATTAGTACAGGGTGATTTATATTTTAATTATATATAGTGATATTTTATTGCTGTAAATTTTAAATCGATAATTTGTAGTTACAACCGTCTCTCGTTAGGTATAGAAACGAATTGAATAAAAAATACTCTTTTGCGAAAAAATATGTATTTAAAATTCCCCCTGGTGTTTTATGTAAATTGCTTGTGTGTGAGAACCACTTAATAAAACACAAGTATATATATATATATATATATATATATATATATATATATATATATATATATATATATATATTTATAAATTGAAAGTCCTTTATATAAATTAGTGTGCATGTAGGAATGTGAGAACCACTTAATAAAACAAGTAGGTAGAATTAAAAAAATCCACAAGATGTGCATAATTCCTTTTGTTTTTTTTTGCATAATATATTGTCAGTGACTGCAGGTGATTTTTTTTTGCAATAACACCACAGATGGTTAAATCCGTTTGATTTTACTTTAATTTTTATATTAATCTTAAATAAATCACTATGTACACTTTTAATTTCTACACAATAAATAATCCTTAAATTGATATAGCTACAGAGTTAATTAATGTATGATTAAAATATTTGTTTAATTCAATCTCTTAAGATTTAGAAGTAATATGTTTTCATGCTCTTATAAGACCAACATGTTAAATATTTTAATTAAACCTTAATAGTATTTCAATAATGAATCTTATGTATTCAATATAGATCTGTCAGCTAGTACTTATTTTAAATAGAGTATTAGCAAAGTTTTTCACACAATTGTAAGACCAGTACATGAACTATAATTTCATAATTAAAGAAGAGATTTCATTTCTCCTTCACTATAGATCAATTGTTCTTTTGCTTTATAAGGTTGTAACAAAATTTTAATAAAGGTATAGGATTTTTCATCAAATAAAAACTTTAATTAAACTTTAATGGATCTTATATATTAAATGTAGACCCATCAGTTATTACTTGTTTAAAAGTTTTTTCATACTCTCTTAAGATCAATACATTAACTATAATTTCACAATTAAAGAATATTTAAAAGCTTTCATTTGAATTACTATAGATCAATTATTCTTTTGCTTTACAAGATTATAACACATTTAATAAAGATAATAGGATTTTCATAAAAAATATCAAAATAAATAAAAATGTATTTATTAAAAATATTTACAAAAAAATCTCCACCGCACCGGTCGTCTTCTTTTATTCGCAGCATTAGCTGTGAATTTATGGTTACGGGCCCGGTGGGCGGAACTATTATATTTGCTAGAGTATGATCATCTCCCATGATTATTATACATTGGGTTACTTCAGGTTTTCGTTCAATCCAAATATCGGATAAGGATTGGTGCCATACATCAGTTTCTATAAAAAAATTCAATTAGTACACTAACAAATACTAATTTTACTTACCATAGCGGGCCATTTTAGAAAAAAATTTCTTCTAATTAAGAGTTAAGAAAAGTTCGGTATTTATACTTTAAGTATAGTAGGCGAACTTCTTACTCAATGAGGAATCAAATTAACTGGTCAACCAATGAAAAAACTTCATCACTGACTCGTATGAGAATTGACGAGGTACAAAAGAGGTGTTGGATAGTTTAGCGCCAGATGTCGACTCCAATAATCCTATAAATATTTTACAAAATATACTATTAGTTCCTGCACGCGATAGTGTACTAATAAGTGTATCTATTAATGAAAGCATTTTAATAGATGATGTGAGTGATTGTGAAGATTTAGATATACCAGAAAACATTTTATTAGATGTTTGTGAAAATCTGGAATTAAGTGATTTTGAGTTTGATTTAAATTTTTTGGGCGTCGACAATGGGCAGTAGACAATGAGGATTTATTTCTTTTGAATGAGGTATAAGAAATAGAAAGTAATTACAGACAAAAGTTGTATAGTGAATTAGTGGTAGTTAATAAAAAATTACAGCGTTTTTTAAAAGTTTTCACCCTTAACAGGAAAACTAATTCATTTAATATTCAATGGTACGAAGATAAAACAAACGAACTTATTGAAACTAGGTGTAAAATATTGTTGGATATTCAACTTCTCCCCCCTTCTACACAACAACAGCTATAAATAGTTTCAATTCAGTGTTATCGTGTTGTATAAACAGTTATAAACATTAAGATGTTTCTGTGTCCTAGAAGTGATAAAACACTTGCAGCAAAAAGAAGTCTTATGAGACATATCCGAAATGTCGGTCATAGTAGTGAAAAAGTTGAAGCAACAACTTCAAAGAAATTAAAGACCTCAACTGGTGAAGGTGAGATTTATTATTTTTTTTATTTACTTTAATTCACCTTTTTTTGTAGAGTTACACTATTGCAATACTTGTTCCCAGTATATTTCACAACAAGAATTTGCGTAGTGCTAGACATAAAGATTTAGCTCTGAGTGGTGATGGGGGTAAAATCGTTAATGTTAATGTGATAAGTACAGTATTCAAATGTCGAATTTTGAGTTGTAGAGTGTCTAGAAAATTATAATTTATTAATCTCAGGGACTTTTCGCTTATGTTAGAAGATGTAATAAAAAACTTAATTCGTAAACAAATAGAATTAATGGGTAGTAGTTAATTGTGAATTATTTGGATATTTTATTTTGAAGCTAAAAGACTTGAAATAGTGTTTTAACTGTAGGTAAGTTCCAATTTAACTGACTGGTTTAATGGAATAATTACAACTTTCAATGAAAAAGCTTCCGAGTTTCAAGAAAGGAATTCAGGTATAAATGTATACATAAATGTCTGTTTATTACATATTTTTTTGTTTCATAGGATGGGTGCTACGAAATTGGTTGTATATTGAAGTTAATATTAACAAACATAATCCACTACGAGGGTCATGCTTCATACAGCTTCCTAAATTCATTAATCAAAAAAATGCAGTCACTGATGCGATAAATTACGATCAAGGTTGCTTTGGATGGGAATTGGTTTCAGCGATCTACACTCCAACAGGTGATCCTTGGAAAACTGGCTCGTACCAGTCGTCCCCACATTACCTGGAAAAGTTTGATTTTGGTGACATCACATTTCCAGTTAAATTAGACGCAATTTCAAAATTTGAAGAAATGAATCCTTTATCCATTAAAGTATACGGATTGGAGGAACGATTAAAGGATGGTAAAATACTCTTTGAAATTATAGGGCCTTTGCATTACAAAAAAAGACCGTACACGTTAATCTTCTGTATTTATGTAGCTTTCATGGTAATAGTCACTACTGCTGGATTCTGGATTCATAATTTATCTATATTAGTTTCCAAACGATTTTTTAAACGCAAATCTGCAGTTTTCTTATGTGACGGATGTTTACAAAATTTTTCAAGTGCACAAAAACTTTGGCGACATTATAGATTTGACTGTAATTATGTTTGTACGTATTTGCCTACAACTGATTCTACAATAACAAAGTGGGGCAAAGAATCTCGCGATAACTGTCTTAAATTTAATAATTATCCGAAAAAAATAAAGTTTCCTTTCGTAGTTTACATGGATTTTGAATGCTTATTAAAGCCAATACAAGGTGTTGAACCGAAACTTAGTTTAACGTATTCCATGAATACTCATCGACATAAACCTAGTTTAACGTATTCTATAAATCGACATAAACCTTATTTATTCGCCTACTACATAAAGTTGTAACAACCTTTTTTGTGGTTGTATTAAAAAGTACATTAATTTAAGAATCGTTCATTTATTTGGCGTAATATTAGAAAAGTTTTTAATTATTAATATGTAGAATTGAGAATGGCAATTTAATTGGCATTTCCTAGAACAAATCTTTTGGGTGTAATATTTCATATAGTTATAGTTCCCTTTCTTAAAAAATTGGATTTATATTATGTATCCGCGCAACGCAAGAAAACTTTTAGGGGGAAATACACTTGAGTTATTCTGAAAGCTTTTTTTTTAATTCACTTAATGCTGAATTTTACAGCAGTAAGCATGATTTTTACCTAATTTTTTATATTTGGTGCCATCAGATTTTGGTGGTAAGTTATTTTCTAATTCATTATATTAAAACTAAAGCATTTGTTTGTTTTTTAGGCACTTAATTTGTACACTTAGATTGCACTTATTTGCACTCCTATTTGACTAATATTTTACTTATATTTTACTCATTTTTTAATGCATACTTTTATATGGCATTTTTATAATAATTATCTTTAATGGCACGTATAAGTCAATATTTTACTATACTATTATTTTAAATGGCAATTTTTACTTGAATTACATTTACAACGCAAGTTCTACATACTTTTATAAATAAATTTGGCGAATTAAACTTCAAGGAAATTCAATAAAGTTATGGATACAATATTTTAAGGATAAATAAGCAAGACATTGACCTCACCAAATGAACCATTCTGCTTCATAGTTACCAGTTACAGTTTATGTACCGAACGTTCAAAGGTAATGTTTTTATATAATTTTAGTATAGTATAAGACTTCTGGTTTTTAACCTTATAATCAGATATTGAATAAATTTAAGTATTATATGTTATGTTATTTTCATTTTGATAAATTGTTTATTATTATTCCTTAGCTAGGTTTTGTTGTTCCTATATATATATATATAAAAGACAACATGCCGCTCGAGATTTTATCATCTTTTCATAATTTTTAGATAAGATTTTTTTATGAATTAAGTATAAGTGAAAATAATTAAGCTTATGAGAAGCAGGCAGTATTTCAGGTATGTTATTGATTCAGTATATTAGAACTCTCCCCTTATCTTCATCTTCCGATTGAGCCGACGGCAGTAGCGATTGATATTTGGTAATTTTTTTATTAATTAAAATTATTCGATCAATTACAATCAATTTATTACATCATCGCTTTTGTTTTAATATTATAAGTTGGGCCAGTTTTAGTGTTTATACACTTGGAGCCGCTTTTAATGTTATAAAGTGCTCTTACGATGACAATCTCTAAATTCGAAATATATCCCGGTCCAGATGCCGGTATAAAATTTATTAATCGTTTAGAACTTGATATAGACATTTTTATCATCTACACAGGGTGACCGTTTTTCGAGTTTAACCCATTTACGGCCGGTCATTGAAATAGACAAAAATATCGAAAAATCAAAATATATTACGTAAAATGGTTAATGACTATACATATTGTAATAGAAAAACAAAAAATACAGGGTTGTCAAAAATGGTGTTGCGTTTACGCAACATTGGCCAAAAGCATGAACTTCTAATGATATGCAGCAAAACAAGTACTATGTAAAAAAACATTGCAGCATTGACACATGTATATAGTTTGGCTATGGCATATCCGGCATCTTCTCCTTGTCTTAGTTTTGATAATTATATGGCCGATTCCAGTTTTCTGATTTTGTCTAACTTCGATAGGGGGTTCTATTGCAAGCGGCTTTGCAACTCCAGTTTTAGCTTTGAGAAGTCGTACCGCTATAAATGATTTAAAATCTAACTGCGAGATCTTCTTATCATTTACTCTATTGACCAGAGTGCTATCCAAAGTGTTTACAAATAATGGCCACCACCATTTTTCCCCATAACACTTATTCTATAATTGGCAACCCCATTGTCGTGTAAATCAACGCCTTCCATGTGTTTATTATATAACGATATTGCTCCGGCTGCGGAATTGTCACTTCTTTGTTTTTTTTTGTCATACCTTTTAGCACTTTTGATAGGTTCTACGTTGTAGTGTGTACTAATCACTGTCACAATCGTATTATCATTTCATTTTACCAATGCAATATGGTTTGAAACCTCAAATTGTGAGTCATATGAGGCTCTGTCTTTCTTTGAAAGGGATTTTCTTTACACTAAGGGACAACCACTTGTTTGGTTCTCTCTGATCGTACCCGTAGCAAAAAACCGTTTTTGCTTCAAAAGAACGAACAATTGGTACGATGAAAAAAATTGTCAAAGAAAATATTGTGATTTGAAGCACTTTTCACTACAGACAGTAATTCAAACACTACACCAGCACCAAGACCAAGCTCACTTTTTTTTGTGCTGCTCCTGCATAAGGGATATCGTCAAAAAACTTAAAAAATATTTCTAAAGGCGACAAACCCTGTAACTGATTTCTTAGAGCTTCGGCCATCTCTTCTTCTTTGATTTCGGAACATTCGGATGATACCATTTCTTCTAAAGCTAGCTCTAATTCTTTCTGTGTGAGAAATTTTGACATTTTGGCACTTAAAAACGTTGCTTTACACTTAATTCTAGTTCACTTACGCTCGCGGTCAATGCAGAGTGAAAACTGCAAGTCGTAACAAATAATCACGATTGCTGTTTGACAAGCCTGGACAGGAAAATTCAACCGAGACTTCATGTATTCAGCCATTGTTGCGTAAACGCAACACTAAAATTTAGGGCAGTGTTTTCAAAACCCAGTTTGACATAGACTTATTTTCTCAAATTTATATAAAAATATAAAGTATTGGCCCCAATATGCATATATGAAAACACATAAATTTAGTACAATACAGGGTGAAAAAAATATTTGAAAAATACGACGTACCCATTAAAAATATTTGCTGTTTTTCTAAGATTAGCCAGGTAACAAATCTAACTAAAACTAAACCAAAATATGTTAGTGGTTATTATTGCACCTGTATTTATCCCTAAAAAATATAATAAAATTGTATAATGTAATGAGTTTTTTTTTAAACGCAGCCAAAGAGACTGTTGCGTTTACGCAACAATGGCCGCAAATGGGTTAAGCATGGGGATCTCGGTTATTTGAAGAAATAGAAGGGCGGTTAAATTGGGGCAAAGTTGCGTAATTTCGAGCACAATTAAATACCGCTTTAAAATTTGAAAAATTCCCACTACTTCCGGAGATATCCGGACACGAACGAACATTTTTAAAAACGTTTTTATTTTTTTCTAAGCTTATTTGAAGAGATAATTAAGCAGAAAAAACACTTTTTCCCCTCTGTACAGTGGTATCATTTCTCAAATCCGACGTTTCGCTTTCCACAGCCATGTTTTTTAAATTGGATTCTAAAACAACTTTTTATTCTCAATTCGGTGACATATGACAATTAATAAAGTTTTTTGGTTAGATTTCACTGTGATTATTAATTTATAAGTACTGCCCAGTATTCCAACTTGTTAGAAATGTGGTGCTAACGAATAACAAACTTTTCAATCATTTCTAGTTAAGTATCAGATATTTGTAGTTTATTTGAATTTTTTTGACGTTTTCAAACAACAAACTGATTTACTCCATTTTGCATCACTAGGTCCCTACATATTTCACTGCCAATGGAGTAGAGCACATATGACGTCCTTGATAATTGCCCACGTGGCACTAGTTTCATTTGCAAATTAAATTATCACGAGATAAATTGCCAAATGACGTCACGGAGCGCGCTCGGCGCGAATGGAGCTTCAACTCAAACGCAGCCATAATGAACTAGTCATGTCAAAATGTAACAAGTGTGCCTCGAAAACAATAGCAATCAACATACGGCAAAATTAACTCAGGGCAAAGTTTTGACAGTTCAGTTGACATTTGTCTTCATTTGGCTAGAGATTAGATTTTTTTTATTCAATAATTATGCCGTTTTCAATTGAAGAAAAGAAAAATAGGCTAGAAATTTATTACGCATCTGAGCGAAACGTGCAACCAAGTGCAGAAAGTTATATGCAGCGGTATCCAGAAAGATCGCAACCATCATTGCCGTCTTTTTGTTTCTGCATAGAAATTTAGGAGAGGACGGTTCCTTTGAAAAACCTTCAGGTAGATATGGGCAGAGGGTAAACAATAACGAAGAGCATATTTTGGAAATGGTAATATTTCAACAAAAAATATTGACACTAGTCTACACTTAAACTCACATAAAATTCCATTCACTCAGCTTTAGCAAGAATTTTGATGCGCCGCGCGCCGTGACTTTTTTATTTATTGTTCGAAATTAACGTTTAGTTTAATCTGTTAAAACATAAAAGTTATGAGCTAAAAAGCACAATTTGTACTCTGATGCGGCCCTGATCCAAAAATCCTTCCTTGGTTCCCGACCTGAATATATAAGCTATGATATGACGAAAACTCAAATCAATAATAATCAAAACTGGAGGAAGAGAGCGCGTGCATGAACCCGTAACCAATTTCAAAACAATAAATGAAATTTATCCTTATCCGATAGTACCCAATGGATAGAAACGATGTTTTCAAAATTACGACCTTTCTAAATAAATTGAATGACAAAAATTTACACTGGAGGTGTTCGCACTTAATTTATCTATAGATTGAGCAAATGGCTCCATATTTGGGAAAACATTCTGTAAAACGTTTATTAAAGGTAAACTAGTACGATTTGGCCAACAAATTGAGGTCGCAGAAGGTGTAACGGTTGTAAATCACATAACATAACATTTAGGTGTAATACTCTAATATGTATTTACACTACCATATTTTCAGTTATATCAGAAAATTGACATTGTCACAATGTGTTAAATAATAAGTCAAGGAATATGTGTAAATAATAGGCCAGATAGTGTCTGTTACGTAAACCGTAATGTAAATTTTATATTGACGTTTGAGAACCTCTGATTTATCAGAGATTTGTAGGTAGATGTGTACGTTATGAAATTTAAAATCACCTAGTTTTATTTGCTCGATTGAACTGTATGCGTATAATGCTATTTTTTGTTATTTATACTTCAATATAGCGAGTTTTTAGTGAGTCAGCGTTGATAACATGAACTTAATCACACAGTTTATTAAGAAAAGCTGTTACTTTGAATTAGAATAACTAAAAGTTTTCCGTATTTTAAAACTCGTATTAGATTTAATTAATGTTTTTGACAGTTCGAAGCTTGGGTTGTTGAATATGTAGTCAATCTAGTTACGATAGGTAAAAAAATACAACTATTTTATGCGAAATCGTTATAGCAATTTTAAAGTGTAGCAGGACGCGGACAGACATTTAAACGCCGCAGCTTTTATAACATAATAAAGTATTAGAGTAAACGGTAACGACAGTAGGCCGTATGTAATTAGTTAAGATTAAATTTAGTTTATATGATAGCATGCAAGACATTGAGTATCATATGACTTGATAGTGTTTATTCAGGTGAGTTTTAAACAACGAAACATTACTAAAACATGTAAAGTGCAAATGTAAGATTTTTAAGGTTGTTAGGTTGACTATGAATCGGTATGGCGCAGTTTGGTTTTCAAAATTTTAGCAGATGAGATTGCTTCGTCCTTATGGTCAAGCTTCCGAATTGTAGTAAAGAGTCTATGAATTACTTTTAAACGATAAGATTTAAGTAGCGCCGCTTCCCGGCGCTTGTCTACCATAAAGTACACCAATTACCCGTGTTTGCAGGGTAGTTTCCCTGCTTTTGCAAGTGCGGTTAACTAAAATTACGTGTACACGTAAAAGTATTGTAAGTAATAAGCTCCATTCTTTAAGCACCAGCGTAAGAAAAAATATTACAATCGGACATAAAAATGTAAGGGGTACCTTTATTACTATTGAAAGTGTACCGGGCATTGCGTACGAAAAACAGTTTGAAGGAATTTTGATTATATTTACGAAAATGTAACGCAAAAAAGAACTTTTGCAAAATTGCAGTGATTTGAGATCAACCTCCTGGGCTGTCTCTGTTGAAGATGCTGTATGGAACTCTGGGTAACTAATCTTTTGTTTTAATTTGTGTGATATTGCTGAATTTACTTCACCAATTTCGAGGATTTCTATACTCTTGATGGGCATTTTTATCCCATATTTTTGAGTCAATACATTTATAAAACTTCTTATGTTTTATTTTTGAATATAAATCCGTGTAAACCCATTGTATTAATGTAGTGCGTTGAGATACATTTAAAGAATTTGGAAAATTCCAATTGCAGTTTATAATTTTTTCAAGGTTTTAGGGGTCCATACAAGAGTGGAGCGATATTCCCTCATGGGGGACGAATTCGATATAATTTAACTGTAGTTTCCCTGTCTAGACGGTGCTGTTACCCTGTAATTTGCGTACTTTTATTTTGATTTAAAAATAAAGTGGTGTCTAAATTTATTTGGTCAAATTACGACTCCATCTACAAAAACGTTTTGTTATATAAACGACGCAATTTTTTTACTATGACCCATAACCGTTCCATTGGGTTTAGTCGATTAACTTTCGGACCGTCAGTCCTTAGTAAACCTTCGACACGTGATGTCTCTTACTAATGGTGTTTATGTACTATCGCGTTCAAAAATTACCGGTACAGCTTGTTACTGTAGACATTTGCAAAATTCAAATTTTGATGTAGACACATTTTTTGTGTGTAAATTAGACATCTCACGATCTTCAAGTAGGGGTTGTGCATTTGTCAAACTGGTAAATTTGATAGTTTAAAGGCTCTTACAAACTGTTACTTTGATATTTCATGAAAAGATATACCATTTATTTCACATAAATAAAACAATTGTATTTATAAGTAGTAAAAGTCTAACTAGTACACCCGACATCAATGGAAAAGCCCATCCTCGAAGTAGTTTTTAAAATGCACATAAAATTTGTACATCCCTTTAGATGCAAAACTTTTCAGGTAGATTTTCTATGGTTTTGTTGCACAATGCAGGTCCAACCCCCCTCAAGGCGCGATATAGTCAATAAATTGAAAAGGATTTGTTAAATTACAATACAAATTAGTTTTTTTATAAAAGTTTTAGGATCCAACTTCCCAAAAGTAGGCATTATATTTAATTTTGAAATTTCCTACATAGACCTAAATTGACATTTTTAGCGCTTCCGGTTTCTTAGAACAGCATTTGGGCTATGTGTAAATTAAATAATGTCACCCTACCTATGGGAAATTTTATGCCAAATAACCAGTTTTTATTTTAGCACTTAATAACGTTTTTCAATTCAATTCAAATATTTATTTTATCAAATTATCTAGGATGTAATCGAAATCAATCAATATAGAAAGTATAAGAATGTATTTCCCTATTATTCTGGTATATTTTATTTTTAGAATATTTACGATTATTGCACAAAGGGTTAAGCCGGAAATCAATTAATTTGCAATACCATTCCAGTAATTACATGTAATTACTGCAAGTAACAATATAATTTAAAATTGCTTTGTGAAAGTAGGGTATAAATAGGAGTACACATGATTATTAAATATGCAGTTATATCCCGTCTTGACTTTGTCGTAACTATATTGTGAAGCTTTATTTTAATAAGAAAAAATGCCCCGTCGCTTACAGCGTTTTGGAAACCTTTGCCAAATTTTAACGAGCAAACATGCGTGGAAGAATGTAGGCTTGTATTGAAAATGAAGGATTTTATATTAATTATTAAACTATGATTAGATAGTATTATTTTGATATGTTTCGTGTTTACTTTTAGTTAAATAGTTAACTCTGTTTAAGGCTAATAATAAATTAATGGGAAATTATACGCCAAATAACGTGTTTTTATTTTATCAATTAGGACGTTTTTTAATTTCAATTACATCCTTCACAATACGATTTCATAAATATTCCTCTTTTGCTAGTAGTGTCTTGAATTAAAATGGAAAAAACAAGCACCGTGTTATTAGAGAAATTATGAAATAAAAAAAAAATTAAATTGCATTGTTACTTGTATTTCTTCTAATCAGTATAATCATATCGTAGATTAATTGATTTTTTATTTTTGTGCAACAATTTCATTGAAGTTAATTCATATTAAAAATATATTACTTCTATTATTATCAATTCCTGTATGTGAAGAAAAACAACTGACTTGGAGCTGATATAAATTCCTTAAGGTACACCGTAACGACATTTAAATTTATTATCTAAATCTAAATCTAAATCCATTATAATGTTTTAAAAAATGAGATCATTTGTTTGGTTTTATAAATACACATATATTCAAATTCATTAAAAATATAATTCTTCTTTTTATATAACAGATTTTCAAGTCAGTTTCTAACCAGGCATTACGTATTTTCATAAGAATTCTTTCATTAACAAACTGGTTGTTTAAGAGAATATCTACGTACCCGTAATATAACGGAAAATTTACCAGACTATTACAATACGTTCTTGGTTATTGCCAACATTTAAAGGGTGTCCAAAATGTCACGTCAGATCGCCTCGGGGGTGCGCTTTTTCATTGTGGTCGGGTGTACAAGTTTTTAGTTGTGAATGATTATAATAAAACTTTTCACAACCTTACATTGACGTTACAATTAGATTATATTTTGTTAAATGTTTCTACACTGTGGCATTTTTCATTGTTAGCCTGCAGTGTGTTCTGGAATGTCATTTTTAAGACTTTAATATTTAATATATTATTTCAAATTCATGTACCTACCTAATTGTTACAGCAGACTAACATTCTTGGATTTTCCATATCTTGTAATTTTCTTCAATACTAATTAATTTTTAAGTGGTATTATTTAATGACGATGGCAACTGCAATTGTTACCGAAATGTATAGTTTGCATAATTTATTAAAGCACGATTTAAAAACCCCAAATTATTATAAGTTTTTTCTATCAGTCGACATCTTGTAAAAGTTAAAACTAAAGCATAGCTTATATCACACACTTTATACTACGTTTTCATGATTATCACAAAATTTCTGTACATTAAAACAAATTTCAAGAACACAAGTTAATTAAACTTATAGGCGAACTGTTACCTAATCTAATACATATGATTACGAAAGATATCACGGGTCTTTGTAACGGGTTCAAACGGCATTAGAATATCGCACGCAAATAACTGAACCAGTCGACTGGCTCGTCGTAAGGTCGTAGATTTGATTAAGATTTTGTACTTACTATAAAACGGTAAGATTGATCGGATAATGTTTTGGACGTAACCCTGTCTTAATCCGTGTAAAATGTACTCAAACAAAAAGTAGTGCACTAACATAAAACACCTACCTTTTCGCTCGCCACCAACGGTTCCCTGTGTCGATTCTGAAACGTAATGCTCCAAAGCACCACAATAAAGCTCTTACTATTCAGCACATTTTACTAAATTCCCCCTTGAATATTGTTGCTAAATTAAAACAAAGCAATCTCCCCACTATTGAAATCATCCCTAGTGCACTCTCTGCTTGAAATAAAACTACCCCCTGACCCTACCTTAATTGACATAAACTCAAATTAAATTATGATAGTCACGCTAAATAATTATGTGTAAATAATACATAAAGATGATATATACAAAGAAAAGATTAACGCCATTTTGCATCGATATATGTTCCTTTACAAAATAAATTCAATAATTCGATGTAATAAACATCTATTAAAATACTTTAAAATAAATAATCGTCGAAGTTCACAATTAATATCAAGATTTTAGACAAAAGCTTTACGGTGTGAAAGTAGAACACACCTTAAATAATTAAAAAATATTAAAAAAAATTAAACATTCCTTTCTTTTTGCACCTACGAAAGCGCTTACTAGAGCTCAAGATTGGAGGCACATGTCCTTTTACTTAGATATAAATATTTAATTATACCTTAGAAAGAAATAATCACAACCGAACAACCACGACGTCACCAGCACTCAATATAGAACAAGAAATTTAATATCTCAAGGTATACGTGAATAAATGACTAAACTAATTTCGTGAATATGTCCATAACAAATAAACACGTAACTTCTACAAATACTAAAAATCTGGTGGCGTGTATTTTCTATTATTAAAATATCTGGAGAACCACACGACCTTCCAACCTACACAATGGAAATGAAATAAATTTAATAACATTTTTTTAGGATAATTATGCAACTTCTTTTATAATAAATTCATTACGAAAATAAGCAACATTGTAAAAACAAAAATCTGTCAAACAGACGTTTAAAACTTCATGTCAGACAAAGATTAACAGTCATCTAAATGCTAACTTAAAAGAAATGAAATAATTACTTTCTCATACACGTACGTATAAAGAGAAAGCTTTGTAATCGGTTTAAATTTTCAAACACTTTTTTTCTACATTTCTTGACGTCTTGCGGCCTAAACAATACGAAAAACAAAATTTTAGAAAAGAAAATCTCGTGTGTGCACGCGCGCGTGTGAGTGTGAGGGTGTGAGCGTGTCTGCGCGTGTGCCATTTTTAAGGGATTAGAAAACTAAAAAAATTCATTGCTTCAAATTTTAAAAAGTTACATAATTAAAAAAACAAACAGTTTTTAAGGTACAAAATTGTGCATTTTTTAGTATATCAACCGATTATTTTGAAATTCGGGTATTGGAAGTTTTTAAGATCGCTAAGTATATATCATTTGTCAAAATTAAAAAACTCAAAATGGCGGATCAAAAATGGAGAATTATCGTGTTTAAGATCTGATATTACTAAAATTCAGATATTGTGGGCTAATGATAAATTTTCCAACTTTGTCAACTTGTAAAACATCTAAGTAAAAAAAAATTTAAAAACTGCCAGTGGCAGGGTGCAAACTTTTTTCTTAAAGTCTGGTATTGGGGTTTTTTAAGATCGCTAAAAATTATTATTAAAATTAAAAAATTCAGAATGACGGATCAAAAATGGGGAATTATCGTGTTTAAAAACCTATATGACCAAAATTCAGGTATTGTGGGCTAATGATCAATTTTGCAACTTAGTTAATTTGTAAAACATTATCTAAATAAAAAAATGTTAAAACTGCCAGTGGCTGAAGGTCGGCGATTTAGTATTTATGGACCACAGTGTCCAGATCTAAATTCGATCGAACATTTATGGACAGAATTAGAGAAACGTGTTCGGAAACGCGAAATTTCATCAATAAGTCAATTAAAAACTATCCTTATGGAGGAATGGAAAACAATAGCTCCATAAGTGACATCAAAATGGGTAGACTCTATTCCAAGACGTTATAAGCGCTAAAGGCTACCCCACAAAATATTAATTTTATTAATTATAAGCAATAATTTGAACTGTCCCAAGCCATCAATTTTACGTGACATTTGTTATTTGTGAGTGAATACTAATTTTATCATTATATTAAATAATTCCTTTTTGCATAAATAAACATACGAGTATATTATTCCGAATATAAATTAATTTCATTTCTATGTGCTATTTTTTTTAATCACACAGGTTTTTCAAATTTTTGTTACTGTCCCATCACTTTTGGGATTCAGTGTAACTACATGTTAACTTTAAAAAAAATTCCAAAGTCGCCTGCATCTATATCAATAATACAGTTCAACTATACTCGAGGTAAACTTTTTATTTATGTATTTAATAAAATTAATATTTAATTAATTTTTAGACTTACCTTGCGTTGTATTAACCCTACGATGCATGAGTTTTTTTGTTTGAAACAATTAAATCTTATGAAAAATTGGCTGCTAATTACAGGAAAAACAGTAAAAAAATTCCAATGTCAAAATTTGACCTTTGAGGGGGGGGGCTCAAAAAAGGGGCAATGCCATAACGGTTGATCACGCAATAAGGAGTCAGAATTTTCGAAAGATTTATTTATTATAATGTAACATAAAACAATTTTTTGAACCGTTCAATGCATAGCGCTACGTTGCATTTGATACAGTGAATATGACTTTGCCACCTTACTTTTCCAACGCGCTCGCACTTCTCGTATTTGCATAGCGTCTTCTCCGCAGACACTGGCCAGTGACCAATTTGATCGAAGCGTACATCGAGCGGCACTTTGAAAGCGCATGAGATGTTCTTTTCTTTGTAGTAGTAAGCTCATACTCTGGATTCTTCAAAGGCCTTCCTGCTCTACGATGAGGACTGGGCATACCGATAGTGAATAACGTTATTCCAAAGTTGAATACGGAAGTCACACATGGACATCTTTTCTTTGCATAGCTTATACCTAAGCCAAGCATTGCAGATCGTAAAGTCGAGCAAATGATAAAAAATTCGCATATACCATCTTCTTGTTCTCATTATTATTCGAGCGCTAGCAATAACTGAGTAAAGTAGGTCTACGCCGTCCACGTGGGTATTGTATTGCTTGATGATCTGAGCTACAGGGACAATTTCGTGGGCTTTAGATGAGCGGTTATAACGTTTCGCTATAAAGATGGCTCAGTTTCAATAAAAGTGCTGAGCAAGGTAACCTCTTTGTTATCTTTTCAGCTTACGCATATGAAAGGGCAATCGGAACGTCTTGATATATACTCGACTATAGTACCACGGGAATCTTTATTCTTCTTATCAGTGTGTAATGGAGAATTCATGTGTAATGGAGAATTCACAATCCTATTACTTCGGATAGTGCCCATGGCTAAAATTCCTTTCATATGTAGAGCAGCAAACAGTGGGATAGACATATAATATAATTATCCACGAACAATTTGTGATTACGATGAATAGGAATTCTGTGAGCTAATCTAACAACGATATTGGTAGAAGCTCCTGGATCATTTTCGTTATCGAGTAATGCAGCTTGTTGTCCAGTGTAGATCTCGAAGTCGTAACCAATGCCACTAGCGCAACATAAAATGAACAATTTGAAGCAGTGTTTTTTAGGCTTATCCGACATATACTGCCTCATGTGATGCCGAACTTTCGTAGGGCACATTTGTTCATCAATGGAAAGGTGTTCTCCTTTCGGCAAACGACGAAATTGCTGAAGCAACGCATTGATGACTGATCGAAGTTTATGAAGTTTGTCAAATACATTGATAGTCATGGTATCTTTTATGAGGTGATTGCCGATGTTCGCATTCCAGTGTTTTCTAATATTACGATAAGAAGCCACTGAATGCAAAATTAAAATTCCAAAAAACGTTAGAAGTTGTGATCTCTTCAGACCGAACTGTTTTTCTTTTTGAAATACATAAATATTTAACTGTTCGCAAATATGGTCAAGAAGGCCACCCGAGAAAAAATATCAAAAAAAATCGTAAGGAGTTTATAAGTTTCGCATCTTCAGGCCGGTCATCTTGTCCTTTGAAGGCATCCCATCCTTATGAGGAAAATGAACCGCGTATCCATTTGATGTTGTTCAATTTTTTCTTTTGTTCTGCTGCGGATTTTACGGAATTAGATTTCTAACAATTACTTGAAGATTTTGCCGCAGACTTAGAAGCAGTTCCTAAAATATGAATGAGCATGAAGAAACCACGAGAAATATTTATCTGCAGTTATAAAACATAATTACCAGGTTCGGGGTAAGATACTTGTTTGGAATGTTTAGGTGTGGCTGACGATCTATTCCGTTTAGGTACATAGCGAGGGTTTGAGGCAACAGTTGTCGATAAAGTACCTAAATTGAAGAACCAATAAAATTATTAACAAACACGATTGTATGAGAGCAAAATGGTTAACAACAATGTAATAATTACCAGGCTGCAATTCACTATTTATTACAGCACAAGTTTCATCGAATTTGCCCAATAAATCATTCAACATAGTGTCAGGATCCTCACGAAGAAAACTTTCGGCCATTTAAACATCTCCAGCATCACCAAAGTGATGGGGGATCGAGATTATCATCGACAATTTCAGGAATAGATACCATTTCGTTCTCATTTTGAGTAGGTACAGAAACATCGTCATCAGAAATACTATCTTCATCGCTCTCACTGTTATTAAATATATCAATACATCATCGTAGGTCAGGTATTTGTATTTTCCCTTACCTAGTAACACTTTTATATGGTCATCCATATGTAATGTGGTCAAAAATATCATTTACTACCACTGAGTTGAGATATCAAAATATAGTAATATTTACATACCTTATTTCATGATCAACCCATATGGCTTTCGTAATTAATCCTACAATTTTTGTAAATGAAATTAAATCTTCACCAAAATTATTAACTAAACAAATACTTGATATGAAAATAATTTTTCCTGCAACTGCTATCAGTAACAAGTATTTTTTATTGAATTTCCGAAAGTTACGTTTCTTACTGAATTCATAGTTATAACCCATTTGGCACATTTGGGTATTTTCTAGCCACCTTTAAAGTATGGTGTGCCATATAGAATAGTCATGCATTGTAGGGTTAAGACACTTTATAAAGAAAAGTTATGTAAAATAAAATTTTCTTCAAAAAATATGAGTTCACTTTTTCTTATAAAATTAATCACTTAAATTCTACCTTAGGAATTTTTTTGCCGCTAAATTACGCGTCGTATCAAAAAATTGCATAGAACATAATTAATGGATATGTTTACAGTCTTTATCTAGGTATTTTTATATCTTTGAAATATGCAGCTGTTTTAGAAATATTTGATAAACAGCAAAAACTGACCCTAATATACCCACCCTCTCCACCACTGGATTTCTCCCAAAATATAATCAGCTCCTAGCCCAATGAAAAGAAGCTTAAGTACAAAATTTTAAGTACATAGGTATTTTCGTTCTTGAGTTATCGTGGATACTAACATACATCCACACAGACATCACAACTGATCTTGGTTAAAACTAAAAAAGGAGCTAATACGTTGATTTAGCGATAGTGAAAAAAAAAGTCGATTGCATAACCTTCTATAGCTACATATGTATAGGTAGGTTGGAAGGTAAAAATGGAATGAGGTGCTATTTAAACTGGAAGCCTTTCAAATTGTTCAAATAAACTAAAAAATTTCATTTAAACAACGGTCAATTCTATATCGTCACATAAGAAGTATGTACAAATGCATCGACACACCAGGCTGCCTATGCCTACATCACACGGCATTGCCGAGTCCTCGTGCTTTTGGTGATATTGGTTGTGGTCAAGTTAGGTGTTATGGTTAACATTAAAATTTGACGTTATGGTCATGTGTTCCGGTAAGTCTAACATCAAGTTGGAGGTTGTGGTCATTTTGTGACGTTGGGCGTTGTGTTTAGAATATTCTAAAATACTGTGCTTTAGAAATTACTGAAAGCAGTTATTTAAGAAAAAATACTATAGATGTTTTCATGTAAGTTCAGTCGCACGTAATTGATTTATGTAAGTAGTCCCTACATTCTAGATGTGGTAACATGAATAATTTGCTGGAACTCAATAAATAAATTTATGACATGCATCGGTTTTTTTGTGAAATCTCCTTTACATAAAAACTACTCGCACGATTGCATTTGTATAGATTAATTGCATATTTGTGTAAAGTATCAGATTATAAGTGTTTGTAATTACGGAACAGAAAATGTAGCATAGAAAATTGACATAGGAAGGAAGACCATTTCCCGCTCTTAATTCTCCAATATCCGAAGTGTCATAAACATCTCGGACAAATAAATAAAGGTTAATACAAGTTGACCTGCATTGTTACTTTACAAATTCATCCACACCTTTGGTGAAGCTATGTATTGCATACTCTTTGGTAATATTAAAAGTTAAGCACTAAAACCCTGAAAGTTACTTACTGAAGTGCATATTTGGTTATTACATTGTGTCTCTTTATGTCCATAATCACCGCAAATAATACATCTTATAGGACTTAATACTTCATTACAATTTATTGAAATACACCCAGCCTCACGACATTGCATATATAGAAGTTCTCGGCTTTTTAAATTCAGATTAACTCCATCTTGCACTACATTCTTCCACATATTAGGATCATCTAAAAAATTCCACAATATAACAAAATACAAACAGAAATAAAGTCAATACCAGACATATTTTTTCGTTCTTCTGCAATGTTAAAATTTTCTTGTCCCCAATTACTATTATAAAACTTATTCATATCATCCGTCCAATACTTGCTAAAACCTTTTGGCTGATTATTACTATTTTCTGTTTTATCATCAACACTGTCTACATTTATAATTAAATCATGTTCGTGATTATCAAAACTTTCATCAATTTTAATCACTGCCGTCTCCTTTTTTACTTTTACATTATCATTTACTACTAAATCTGCATTGCTTTGTGTATCATCCAGATTTATAACTTCCTCAAATAGCTGATTATCAATCATCAAATCTTGTAATTCTTTCTTTAATTCACAGTTGCATTCACTCTCAGAGTTACAATCCGAACTATTAACGTTTTCCTCTTTTAGTAAACTGTGTTTTGTACGTCCCTTAAAATTTAACCAATTTTGTAAATTACTAAGTGAACGTCTTCTATTATTCTTTGATTGTGCTTTTTTATATTGGCATAATAATCGTTCTAACCACTTTTGGGAATTTCTTTGGTGAGTGTAAATTTCAGTCGGGGTAGGTGGTAATAAGACTATATTGTTGACAGGTGAATGCATAACAGGAACTGAATAAACACCTACTCTATCACAATCACAATTAATACCCGCAGGTGGTACATGGATTAATTCGTTAGGTGGTATTTCATTTAAATGTTGCGGCTTTGTATTATTGAAATATGTCGTAACTGATGGTACATCCTGCGTGTTAGGTACATTAGGTGGAGTAACGAAATTATCGTAATCACTTGGCATATAATGAACTTGTCTGTGTAAACGAGTTTTTAATTCAATTTCAGATTCAATCTAAATCAATTTTTATTCCTAAATTTAAAGTTATATTTTCTAATTACTTACCATTTCGGTTCTTGTAACTAGACTTTATTAAATATAACTGAATATAAGTTAGTTTTCAGGTTATTACAAACTTTGAACACAGATTAAATACAAATAAATCTGTGCTTTGAGCGTGCCTCCACAGAACACAAGGAATAACTGTACTGCGATGTTGCCAAGTATAATTAAATGTTAGCGTCGTAGGATTCGTTCGGGAAAGACGTGTTAACATCAATCTACTTACGGATATACATGTTAGCATTATGTTCATTACATGATGTTAGCAATATTTAAATAATATTTAAATCAAAACTCACAAGTTGGTATTGGCAGCACCACCCACTCAGGTGAGTCATTTAAATAATGGCTTTCAAATCGAACTTCATGCCTACACTTTTTCTTATAAAATTAATCGTTATTCAGAAATTAAAAAAATTTGAACTAGCACTTAAATTCTACCTTAGAAATTTTTTTGCCGCTATATTACGCGTCGTATCAAAAAATTGTATAGAACATAATAGTCTATATCTAGGTATTTTTATATCTTTGAAAGATGCGTCTGTTTTAGAAATATTTGATAAAAACAAAAAACTGACCATAATAAACCCCCCTCCCCGCCATTGGATTTCTCCCAGAATCTAATCAGCTCCAAGCCCAATGAAAACAAGCTAGCTTAAAGGTAAATCTCATAGAATTAGTAAATTTCAGTCCCTAGTATATAAATGAAAAAAAATACAATAGTATATTGAGTATCAAGAACAGTAAGGGACGTTTACCGGTCGTTGGCCATGTTTGGCCCTTAATGTTCGTGATGCTCATACTGTTTTTTGCACGATTGTATTAAATTTATCACAATTGAAATTATTTAATTTCTACTAAATAAACGAAAAGTCAAAAGTGACGTTTTAAATAGAAATGTCCAAATTTTTTGTTCTTATTGTTGTAAAATATAGGTAGTATATATAATTTTACGTTGGTAATATAAGACGTCGGTAAGTAAAATACTTACCGACGAGTTGCGCCTCGCAACCAGTAAACATATCCTACTGTCTTGGAAACAGATATGGTAAATAAACGAAAAAGCCCAATCGTACAAAATAGTCATTTTTGTATTAAATGTGCAAAATGAGTGATTTGTAAATGGCATATCAGAGTGCTTATTTTTAGCCGAGACTAAAAATTCATTCGAATGTGCCATAAAACACGAATTTTACCACGAAATACAAACAATACTTTTCTATAACTGTTATACCTATTTGAGAATTTCTTTAAACTCTGTTAAATAATTCAAATGAATCGCCCCGTATTTCCTAAATGTTGCAACATAAATCGTATCTATGCAGACATCATGTTTAACAATGCTAGTTTTATTAATATCAATATTATAAATAAAAAAGAATAGCTACATATTTGTATTACAGTTTGGAATATAGTAGTATTGGTAAAATAAACTATATTATCTTACTTAGTATTTGTTAGTTTTCGTTAAATTAAAAGTATCATTTGAGTATTTTTTAATTCAAGTGAATGATTCTTGCAATTTATTTTGTGCCCTAGTGTGCAAAATATTTTGCGAATGTTGCTATGGGCAACGTGAAAAAATAGTTTGCAATTAAAAAAACTGACATTTCGCACAGTGACATTAGTAAAAAAATATAAACATTTTTTTTGTTAGTATGCTTAGGCTTATGGTTAATAATTACTTATTTATAGCTTATATATATATATATATATATATATATATATATATATATATATCTTAGTCGTAGACTGTTCAGGAGTCCTCCTCTTCAGCCCTGGTCAATCCATGCTCGTTGGTGTTGCGATGTTTTGTGTTATTGTATAGTTTACAATCATGGTGTAAAAAAAAGATTTAGATTTATTTGAATATTTAATAATGGATTAATTGGTTTAACTATGTGTGTTGTTTAGTGGGGTGAGCGTGCTTACTGTCATCCGGTTTGATGCTAGGTCGTCATTGAATAGACGGGGGGATGTTGTCTAGGGATTCTTCTATCTACTCGGGGAGGTCGTGTAGTCGTGGAGTTGTGTAAGGATCACGGGGGGATGCTTGAATTTTAATTCAGGTTTTCTTCGTGGGAATTGAGGAAAACGGTAGTTGTAGGGTGTGGTAAGGAACTCTTTGGTAGGGGTAGTGTCGCCGAAGATTCTTTTATGTGCAAAGTTTTTCTGTAGTGTTTGGATTCTGTGTGTGATGGTTGGTATGTTTGTGTGTTGTATTGTGAGGTCGCTAGGGTATCTGAGAGGTAACCTGTGTATGCGTCTGAGTATTCGGCGTTCACAGGAAGCAATAAAGAAAAGGTGATTGGGGTTTTTATGTTAGTGTATATGGGCGCTCGGAAATCCATAACTAGGCGAATATATGTTTTGTAAGTGTGTTGTAGTGTTTTGGGATGGCAGCCTTTGATTCTATCACGGACGGTGCCCAGTAGGTTTGCGAGGTTTCTTATCCTGTTAAGTGTTCTTTGTACATCGGAGAGCCAATTGAGGGTTCTAGTACACAGAATTCCTAGGTAGGTGACTTCTTGTTGGATTGGGAGTCTTTCTTGGTTTAGGGCGAGGGAAACGTTTCTGGAGGCAAGGTTTGGGAACATATCTTCGGTGTAATTAGGATGTCGGAAGAGGATTGTTTGGGTTTTGGTGGGATTGACGGTGACTCTCCACCGGTTCGCCCCGTTGGAGAAGTACCGAGGATCTGAGAAGGTTTTCCCTACTTTGACCCGAACTGACCGATTGGTCAGGTACGAGAGTAGGAGTTTGGAGAAGGGGCCGAGAATGTTGAGATTACGAATCTTGTGCAGGTGACCGGCGTGCCAGACCTTGTCGAATGCTTGCTTAATGTCCAGAAACACAGCCAGATTCCATTGCTTGTGATTAAATTTTGTGACTTTTATAATGTTAATTTACTTATCGTGATGTAAAAGAAATTGTATATTAGAATTCATATACCTACTTATGTTAGTAAATACAATATTATAGAAGTTACCTCGGTTTTAAACTGAGGTGGTGCAAACGGGCCAGTTCTTATACATTCACATTAAAGCATTTGAATATGAATTTTTAAAATTCCCGCCTGTGATTCATTAGCGCTCAGGTGACGTAACGCACAACTAATTTATTAAAACGGCGCGAATAGTAGGAGTCGTGTATCTATCTCCTTACTTATCTATGAAAAAAGTCCCAGTGCGTCTTATGTAAGATTGAGCACTTGGGCCAGACAGTTGCGTGCGCAACCGTCTGAGCCCAACTTCCCACATTGAGGAGTTATATTATAGCAAGGGAAAATGTATAGAGAGAAACGTATGTTATAAAAAAAAGTAAATCTGTGAGATTCGAACCGTAGAACTCTGAAGTAACCAACGAGGACCTTAACCACTGCGAAAAATAATGATCCTACAAACACAATTCCAAATATGAGCTTAGAGATGTTACGTAATTGAGGTATGCGTGTGAGTCTGTATGAGAGCGTGGGAAAGAGAGAAGCAATGGTGAGAAAGAAAGACATACGTTGGGGACCTTTATGACAGTTATGATAAAATGTACACGTCTGCACTCCGCAGTGTGTCTATGTGAGAGAGAGCGAGAAAGAGAGAGAGAGAGAGAAAGCAGCGGTGAGAAAGAAAGACATGCGTTGGGGACAGTTGTTATAAAGACATACGTTGATGGGTACTTGTGTGACAGTTTTGATAAAATATACAGGTCTAAACTCTGTGGAAAGAGAGAGAGTGGGAAAGGAGGAGGGATATAGAGAGGAGAGGGAGAGGGAGAGGGAGAGGAGAGGAGAGGGAGGGAGAGGGAGAGGGAGAGGAGAGGGAGAGGGAGAGGGGAGGAGAGGGAGAGGAGAGGGAGGGAGGGAGAGGAGAGGGAGGGAGGGAGGAGAGGGAGAGGAGAGGGAGAAGGGAGAGGGAGAGGAGAGGAGGAGAGGGAGAGGGAGAGGAGAGGAGAGGAGAGGGGAGGAGAGGAGAGGAGAGGAGAGGAGAGGAGAGGAGAGGGAGAGGGAGAGGGAGAGGAGAGGGAGAGGAGGGAGAGGGAGAGGGAGAGGAGAGGGAGAGGGAGAGGGAGAGGAGAGGAGAGGGAGAGGAGAGAGGGAGAGGGAGAGGAGAGGGAGAGGAGAAAAGGAAATTAAAAAGAAAAAGAATTTTAAGGGAAATTGACCTGAAGGTTAATACTATATAAGCAGGTACAGAGTGGTTTATACCAGTCAGTACATTGTGCTCATGATGCGAATCGTCTGCTGGGGATAGACATGTGGACCAAATTCGGAAATATGACCATCCAGTAATTTAAATGACTACAGAAGTACGTTAGGTTTACTGCATAAGTTAATGAAATTTTAGAAAAAACAGTGTTTCTGTAATATTTATAAATAAAATACAATTATTTTTTTGCTTTTTTTTTTAATTTCATCTAAAAGCTACATCCTTTGACACAAACTATTCCTATGGCTATATATATATATATATATATATATATATATATATATATATAAGTAATTTATTTCACAAATTACAAGTTAAATGTCTAGTTATAAAACAATATTGTCTTTATTGATCCATGATCTTTCATCCAATCCTAACCACTTTACGGATAACTTATTATTCTTGGAGCGAAGCTCATTGTAGAATTCTTTTTCTGCATCTGTCTGCAAATTGGTAGGTTTCGACCCTTTTTGAAGATTGTTTGCATGGCCTTGATAACTTCTATGCCCGGTTTCGTTTTTAATCCTCTGGTCTACAGGTATTTCGAAAAACACTAATGTATACTTATAACCCTTATTTTATTTGGCATGTGTGTTAAATTCACCCAAATCTGCTTGCCAAAGGTCATCGAAACTAATTATTGTTTAAAAATTTTTCGTGCAGGTTTGTGCAATTCGTTGACGAGTTGTAATTTAGACATGGCACTAATTTATCTACAATTTCTTTAAGTTAATCTAGTTTTTGCTCCAACACTATATAAGCGTTAGTGTTCCTTTTTTAAAAGCTTTCTGAACGGCCTGTAGACTAAAATCAAGATATTCTTTACTTATAGATTACCGGTTTCTTCAGGGTCTGCCAACTGTGTCAAACGGTTTCCATCCAAATTGAACCTTGTTGATAAATAGTATTGCTTGGTGATGACATCTTGAGGATCTATGGGATTGGCAACATTGCTGAGTATCGTATTCTCTATATCAAATGGATTATCATCAATTAGTTTAAACTGAGAGGTTAATTTCTTGAATTGATACTGCGCATGTGGACGTCCAAATTTGTCAAGGGGCATTTTAGTAATGATACATCGACATCAATGCATCCTCATTTACACTGTTTAAAGAACGACTGTTTGGTTTTTCAATGGATCCATCTTCATATAGTTCTTCTACAATTGATATTATGTCATTTACGACATCTGTGTTCCCCGCCAACTTTTCTGCCCAGAACACCTCTAGATCACGAATTAGTTCATGTATATCATTCCAATATTTATATTCAATCGGTTTTTTTGTTAATTCTTTAAAAAACATAGCTCCACCTCCTTTAGTTGTGTGTGATGATGATGATGACAGCAAGGGTGTAATTATTTGTGTATACTTTTTGCTGCGGCTTCCTCGAATTTGTCCACTAACATCATAATCTCGCCTTGCGACATTCTTAGCTTCTTACTTTTATAATTATTTCTATCTTTTGAATTTACTAGATTTAAATCGGGTTCATTCATAATAAGCAGATCATATAAACCTGGGGTCCCTTTATACGTGACAGCTTTAATAATCATATCGTTTCCTTTAGTTGTAACGGGAGTATTACCAATTGTCCATTCGTCAGTTTTCGTATCACAGTAGATCAATAGCACCTTTAGCATCCCTCATAATACGTTCAACGTATATACGAGGTAATTCATTGTACTGCTCGAGAAATTATTCTAAGATGGGTTCATTAGAGGAATCATTTGCGATAGTAAGAGGTTCTTCTTCCTCAGTATTAATCTCTCCTACGACAGATGTATCTAAGAAAGATGGTGTAAGAAGACCTGGGGGAGGATTTCTTTGAAAAAACGGAAGCTGAGCTAGTGGGTTAGTATCATCTTTTCTTGAATCACCTAATGAGGGTGAAGTGAATCCTGGAGTCCTTTGAACTTGAGCTAGCAGGCTAGTGGGAGTAGTAGTAGCATGCTTTCTTGGAAATATGAACAGGGGTGTTTTTTTGGCTTTAACGTCAATGGCCTCCTTTTTAGACGTTTTAATTTTTTTTTATTAGGATCGATTTTATTTACTATTTCAGCTAGAGGTTTTATTAGAGACTTATAAGTACTTTCAAATATTCTTTCATTATCAATGTGGGCAGTTTTAAGACTGTTGCTCTTCTGCTGTATTATTTTACGAGCCTGAATAATTTTTTTCTGTAATATCATCTCCTTGTTATCCATTGTAGAGGGTTTACTGAACAGGTACCCTTTACCCTGAACAGATAGCTGTTTACATTAAACAGATAGCTATTAATACCTAAACGGATCAGTAACTACTAAAATGCTGAAAGCAGTTTAAGGTATTATATATTCATCAAATCTTTTCATATAGCGCCCATTATTAACTTCAGCATCCTTGCTTATGACGATGAAACCAAACGGATCTACCCAGCACTTTGAGCACATGTCCCGAAATAATTTCATGCTTATGGTGGGATTCGCGTTATCACGAATTAATTGCTTTGGAATTCCACTGTATGTTTGCCTAAATAGAAACAGTCAATATTATCATGTCTACCCATAGAAAATTTGCCCTTATGTTATTTTGCTTTTCACAAGCGATATCATCAAAGATAAAGATAGAGATGGATTTTACACAATTAAGCTCAATCACAACTTGATTATCACTGAAGGTGAAGTAACCTATATCCTTCATTGGAAGTAAAATTTCGTGTAAAAGTTTGTACTTGTTTGGATTCAATGACTTAGAGTATATGTTTAAATTTCAAACCATTTTTCTCAGTAAGCAGACTGACCATTGCGTTTGTTTTGCCGCAAATGGAGGGACCGCATATAATTCCGCGTATACTATTACGAAGGAAATCACCATGTTTTAGAGTACTAGACTTTTCATCATCATCAATGTCATGATTTTGAATTGGAAGGTTTTGCTTCTCAGGAACTACTTTCATCTTTGGTGGTGGATGAAATAAATCTAAACGAATAATTACAACATTTTTATTTATATACTAGACAGACAGAGTATATATTACAATAATTATAATTTTTTCATTTCTCCAGTGAGCGGGCTGTACTGCACAATGGCGTTATGGAGAATAAGACCATAGACAACGATTCCACTATCGAAAGGTGTTAGAGACTCCATTTCCAATTTGATGTCAACTGTTGACTTTTTTAAGGATTCGTTTTGTTTAGAGCAGTCCAACACAAATACCGGATATGATTTGAATTCGGAATAGTTAAATAATGCATTGCTATCATCTTCACCATAGTAATCACATCAGAATTTCAAAAAATTACGATAGGCAGGTATGTATTGGTTAGCACTGAAGTTGAAATGCGTTGCTTCATATGGATAATACTCAGAATTCAGATGTATTTTAAGGTTTCTGATGTTAATGTGATCAAAATTTCCGGCCCTTGCTGACTTTGTGTACCTTTTACCTTGTTGGAATGTAACTATTATCCAACGTCGTTTTTCCATTTGCGTCGATGTTTTTATTGGCCATATGTCTGAGGTTGCTTGCTTTAAAGCAGGTAATTCATATAACTCCCATTGACGAAATGGAACAGTAATAATATAATTTTTATTGATTCTTCCAAACAAGTTAAGTTTCGCATCATCACCAAGTGTTAAGTGTGGCTCTTTCCATTGAATTTTATTTAAGCTTATTGCCGCATCAACATCACCTAGTAATCGCTTCTAGATCGAATTAAAATCAACTCTTGACGCATATTCACGATTACCTGACGATAATCCTCCATTATTCCAAATATGTAGTTCAATGGTGTGCATACTGTAAAAGGTTTTTCTCCATTTTGCTCATGGAATTCTACTTGGTTCTTCGTTCTTTGGTGACCACTCCAAATGGCTTAGTGCTTTGGTCTCGCTTGCCGTATAAGAAATATATCCCTTAAGTGTGGATGTTATGCCCGGATTTCGGCAAACGTCCACCTAACTCATAATGAATTTCTTCGAAAAGAAGGTTGGGAAAATTATTGGATAAGTTGCATGATTTTCTTTCATCTTCTTTTTTAAGCTCAAGCTATGTACAGAAAACTATCGTAAGTAACCGTAATTAGATCTTGACTCTGAATTAAGATGCATATTTCTTCAGACGGTCCATATTTAGAAGATCCATACGGAAGATAAGTGTGAATATCTGATTTAATTATAGTATAATCAAAATGTACGTTTTGAAAGACTTTTAATGATTCGGCCATTGTCGGTGAGACGTTTAAACCAGTTGACGTGAAAAAGTATTTCTCTGCAGATGTTAACCGCAATGAAGGTTGATGACTAATTAATGTCTTACTGTAGGTATGATGTCTTTTATATGAATTTTTGAAAAACGAAATTGGGCCTTGATTAATTCTCAGACCCATATTCTTTAGTACTGTGAATGGTTCACATTCACCAAAGTCTATTAATTCGCCCTTTTGATTAGTCAAATTAATTGTTATATTGCTAATTATGTCCGTGTTTACTTCTAAATATCGAGTATTGCTGGGAGTTTCATCTAAACGTAACCTGGTGGGACTGAAATGTCAATCTCATATAATACTTTTGCAGGCTTCCCGTGTCGATAAGATACTTTTATAATGTTGCACTCTACGTGTAGATTAGTGTGTTTAAGTATTTGGATCTCTAACGCAGACGTGTGTAAGATATTTGGTTCTAATGTTTTAGACTCAAACCTTACCATGCGATCAATGCTATTTTCTTTAGTAAAATCGATCTCAAAGGAACTGTTTATCTCACATTAGGTGTATTATTGTTTGCCCTAATGATAAACTTTTCTGTGGGTATCTTAGACTTTAGATAATCGCTAATTTCATCTAACTCATATGCACCATGTGCAATGAGATGGATTTGTTCTAAAATAAAATCCATCGTTGCCTGTATAAGTGTTTCTAATGCTGTTGCAGCCGTAAAATCCCACCAATCCGATAACGTATTTCTTCCTCAAATCTAGCTCTACCGGTGGATAGAAGTTGTAGCTAGCTGAATTACCAATACCTTCAAACTGAATGTTATCGACATAACTGAGAAAATTTGAGGTTGTGTAGATTATTTATATAAAAATTGGAGGCATAGGTGCCCGCAAATAATAGTAGTAAATTCTTGATCCTGGTTGTAATTATAATAAATTTTACATCCCCGAAAGTAGTTAGTAACTTCGATTGGTGGTCGAAGATTACCGAAACTATCGTAATACTATACTTTTTCACCTCGCTTTTTGTAGCAAAACCAATGCGTACCTGGCCCGCTTTGGCTGTCTAAGTTAATAATTTCAGATCCAGTTTTCCATGCTAATTTAGGTATGTTATCTCTCATAAAAATGTCCCTAAATTAGGGTACATTTTTGGTGTATTTCTTTAAATCAATGTCTGTTAATGGTGTTTCGGGTAATCTATTCTTTTTTAGGAACGGTTTTAAATATAACACACCATCACCGGATTTGTATGGTCTTAGATAAAGTTCACCGCCTTTCTTATTCATGGAGCCTATAGCGATAGATTCCATCATGTGATTATGACGGCTAAAGCATCGATTGCAGATACACCTGCGAATAACGGAACAAGAAATGGAAAAACCTCCCCTTGTTTAGGCAAGGGAATTATTCTAGGAACTTTAATGTATTTCTTTCCCCCCAAACTTTTTACCACACGGTTTAGGTTTAAATTTTTTAGCTATTGTTTTTCGTAAATTCAATAAATTTTTACCATTGCATAACGATTTCTGCTTCTTCTTCTGATTGGATCGATTATAACGACGTTTGCATCCCATTATTAATTTTCTCTTTGCTCACCACCATGACAGCAAACTGCTAAAGTTGCAGTTCGTTCACCTAACGTTGCGCCTGATGATTTAAGGCGTTCTCAAACTTTTTTCTAAAATCTGCTTTATGTCTACTTTCTAAATCTCGGTGATCTCTATAACTGATATCATGAAGTTTGCACTAAGCAGATGCTCAGCTCAGTGATTGATACCGGCGTCACCGCTTGCGAGTGGTTTCTCTGTACCAGGGCCACAACACTGGTAACCAGGTAAATGCAATTCAAACGGAAGTTTATTGATTAGAGTATTCACTACATTAGATAAGCAGGACGATAATACAATATTTCCATTAAGCATACAGTGTTATATGAATTAATATTATACTTAGCAGTTATAACATTTTCAATGTCTTTATAAATGTCATCAGCACTATCATCGAATTCTTTCTCGCGAAAACGATGGTAGTCTATAACTTGTATGAACTTTTCATAAAAACACGTCAGATTGTAAGATTTAAGAAATTCCAATCTATAGCTTATATCCTTTAAACCGAATAGTTCTTCTACATTATGAGCATTGAATGTGCAAGAACAGCAGTAGTTTTTTCTGTCATAACCGCTTTCAAAATTCTGTCATATCCTTTAATCAATTCCCAATTGTAATAAATACCAAGATTGCTAGACAGAGATTCATAATGTTGATCATAGATTATATCTTCTTCTTCGTTTACACTTGACCAATCAATTTTGTTTTCAATTTCTTGAGATCGCAAAAATTGTAATTGTACATATGAATGCGATCGTAGAAGTTCATTCCATTCCTTCATGTCTAACACTACACATTATTACTTTGATCACACTTACTGGTGTATACTGTATACAATTTCAATGTGTTTTGCAAGATGAGTACCGTTCGACAGTTTATAATAAGCGCAATCAATTATATATAACGCGAACTTCTGAGTTTGAATCGTTCCAGAAATGATTTTATTGCTGTTTGCATGACTTTACTTGCTCGCAATGGCACTACAACTAAACACTGTTTACGAAATGGTTATAGTTAAAGCATGCGGCGTCATTTACATATGGTTGGGGTACTACTATTACAAAGAAAATGTTGTTTGTTGTTTTTCCGACTGCACCCAAACTGCTCATGAACACATTATTCGTATACAGCAGCGTTTTAAATTCTTCAATTCGAGTTTCTCCTTATTTGAAATAATCATAAAAGCGCTGAGGTAATACACATTTAAACTCATCCGTTTCCAACACTATACGTTCACCGTACTTCGTACTAATTACTGCCACATTAATAAGTTTATATTTTTTCGATATCTCCAGGTCACACGCATTTTTATAGAGCTTGCAATAGGTGCTTTGGTTTAATGCTGCTAATTGCATGTTTACCGAATTACAAGTTGCTAAATTACTGATCTCACACAGCTCGCTGCGGTTTATATACGAAAAAACGTCTTCTTCAGTACCTACGATGCAGTACATTTCTAAGACTTGCCCCTCCAGGTGACCTTGAAAATTGATTAAAGCTTTCGCATTCATAGCGAGATATGAATACACCTTTCCTTTGTATGAATGTAGAACAATCCATCGTATTTGTACGATATTTTCTGTAAAGTGCAATATACTGTGTGTATTTAATGTACTTTTGAAAAATGAATATACTTTATGTTCTATGAAAGAGACTTGACTCAGTCAAATTTCAAGAATTGCTTGAACGATAAATTTTAAAATAGCTCCATGATCAGCATCATGAATAAAGCTTTTCTTTGTGTTTCGCCTGTCATGCTCTAAATGAACTTAATTATGTATGTAGAACAATCTTTCGATAACATTGTCTCATCAATACTTTCTTTTCTGTTCTTTATCTTTTTATGATGCGTACTAGTACTACTTTCATTTCTGCTAATTCTGATTTACTGAATCGTGCACCCGCCTGTGTGCATCCTTGAAAACCACCAACCGTGAAACATTCTTGTTTCTCCGCACCATGAACTGATTATATTTTTAGATTTCTAAGAATTGCGATGACCCTGACATATCTATTTTTAGATCACCTTGAACAGCTCCAATAATTTCCCGCCAATAGTTTGAACTGGATCCAAGAGCTTCAAAAATGATGACATCTATTTTTAGATTGTATCCTCTGATTCTATTTTTAGACTTTTAAGAATTGCAATCTGATGATGATGACCATGGTATGAACTGATTCTATTTTAGATTTCTAAGAATTGAAATATGATGACCTTGACATATCTATTTTTAGATCACCTTGAACAGCTCCAAAAATTTCCGCCTGAACGTTTGAACTGGCTCCAAGGGCTTTAAACATTTACTCTCTCACGCACACACTTACGATTTACATGAAAATTCGCCATATTCTACATATACAAAGCAATAGACGAGTGACCTTGAACTGATCCAGAATTTACCCTATATCACTACTTAAGTCAACGGTTTAACAACAATCTACTATATTTAAATGAGAATTCATTAATCACATGGGGTTGTTTTAGCCAATGAAACTGCATACTATCCTTAGTAAGGTTTCTATTACAGCGACAATAATTTATTGTGGTAGTAGACACGTTACTAAGGAAAGTATGCAGTTTCATTGGCTAAAACGACCCCATGTGATTAATGAATTGTATCTCTTCCCAAACATAAGTTCGCGTAGAAAATTCTTATACGTGTGACCCACTAATTTATGATACATTTTTTCTTTTGGTGCTTACTCGAAAGGGTCTTCGATAAAGAGTCTAACCCTGTGTTTGCGCATTCCTGGAATCACCCCCTTCACCGCCATCTTGTTTTTTTTTCAAATGCACACATCATAAATTGGTGGGTCATTTACTAATTGCACTGGGCTACATACGGATCAGCAGTATGAGTTGCGATTTGTACGATGTTTCGTTTGTTTTTATTCGTTCAAGTGAATGTTGGCGTTAACATTTAAGAATTTTAGTTGCAGTAAAGCAAGTATTAAATTACAGCCGTTCTGATGAAACGAGAGGTGTTGAATTTTTAACAACGCGAATCCGTTATCGGTTTCAGCGTTCTTTGTTTGGGTGCATGAGTTAAAGTAAGAGATGAAGTGTCAATGTATGGTATCATTTGTATGCATGTTTTTTATACGAGCGGTAACAGGAGAGTCATTATTCGTAATTGCTCCGTCGAAGTAAAGATCTTGAGGGTCAAACTTCAGACTTTGAGAGTTCAAG
The DNA here is from genome assembly GCA_036346205.1 of Vesta saturnalis. Lineage (NCBI taxonomy): Eukaryota > Metazoa > Arthropoda > Insecta > Coleoptera > Lampyridae > Vesta > Vesta saturnalis. Next base: position 9,220,179 of record JARFJB010000902.1, on the reverse strand, counting down.
TCGATATGTCGAAAGTAAAAGATACGTAGTTAAGAGGGGTGCTGGCGTAAGGGCCGGGTTAGTGGTGTAGTGGAAGATATTTGTAGTAGATTCGATATAGTATACATAATCCACCGGTTTGGAAACATTCTATTTAAATATACACTAACTAGTCTGGCATTATGGGGTCCACAACCATCTTGCATAAAGTAATTGATATTTTGACGAAGAGCAAGAGGCCTCTCAACAAAGACTTCATCTAATAATTCGATGTATTTTTGTGTATTTAAAATACCTTCTATAAATTTTGGGCCGATAATCTTATTGCCAATTACACCACACCATAAATTTATAGAAAATCTTATCTGTGGCTTTACCTCTTGGAGTAAACGTGGATTTTCTTTAGCATAAAAATGCTTATTTCTTCTATAAATACACCACTATTTGTAAAGCACGTTTCCATCAATCCATAAAATTGTGTTGCCAAATAAATCATTAATATTTGACTGCCTATTGAACCAGTTGCAAAAGCCTAATCTTCTCAGGTCGTCACTCACATGCAAGTTTTGTACCGTCTGAAATTTATAATCGTGGTATTTATGTTTTTTTTTAAACTCCTGAAATGTTTTCTTAGACGGTAACTGTCTCTCGGGGTACAATTGGGAATACTCTTGCATTGCTCTGGATGTATTTCTAAAATTTTTTATGTGCACATAAATATCTTTTTTTTCTCGTTATTACAAAATCGAACCATGTTTTGAAATTATTGCAAATCCAATAACTAAATCGACTTCTGACAGTTATAACAGGTGTCTATTAATGATTGAAGCTGACGTCATGTAGCAAATTTTGGTTAGGTTGGTACCACTACAATTCATTTCGGTCGCAACGATTGACATTAGCGTCCCATGGGGTGTAATTATAAACATGGTTTGTTCAAATTAAAGAGAATTATTTAACAATTATTTAACAAAATAGATTTTAAAATTATTGTTATGACAAAAATACAAACAAACATTCGTCATTAAATTAATATAATTACAAAAAATGTTGAAAATTATGACCCTGATGCTGTATGACGCTTCATGTTTTCAAAAACATGCTGAAGTTCTTCCCGTGTAATAGCCTGAATCTCGTGTTCAACTGCTTCCATTAATTCATGTAAATTATGCAATCTATATCGATTAATATTGTCTTTAATCTTTCCAAACAAAAAGTAATCTGGAGTTATGAAAATAACTGATTGTGAATATAACGAAAAATTAATACAGGAATGAAGAATGAACGGAAAAATTACAATAAAAGCTAATGAAAAACAAACACGTGCGACTATGGCAAAAAAGGTAGAAACCGATTGATTTTACAATATAATTCTCAGTGTTGCAAATACTAAGCAAAGAAATTTCCTAGAATTGACATGACGTCAGACTAATAAAATAACGAAATAAATTTATTAGCTCAAATCAGTGTAAATGCTGAAACCTTTTGCAGAAAAATTAAAAAAAGAAAATATAAATACGAGATTATAAATATCAGAAGGTAGTAAAATTATGTGTTGTTTAAATAAAAAGTACTTTTCCAAATTATAATTTGCAGTTATTAATGATAAATTTTATGAAACAATCAATGTCGATGATGGCCCTGAAGGTACGAAAGGTTGCATTACAAAACTAAAAAGGTACAAATGGAGTATTTCTCAATTGTAATGAAAAGTTTAAATAATTTTTTTTAATATTTTGAGAAATAAAGGAGTAAGCACAAAATAAGAAAATGGGTCTTTACCATTATTTTAAAATATTTTAAATACGGACCTGGTAACGGTAATCCGGATTTTGGTCAGTTTATTCGTTTCATAAATACGCTACTTTTTTCCTATTTAACCAATTCTCTATCTACTCTAGTTTACAAGATACCAATACTGTCCCCAGGGGCGCGCCGTCCACGTGACGAATGTGTCAGCGAACACAGGCGCCAGGAGGCCAAATGCGCCTTAAAAATGTATATAAATTCAAAATTCGTTATAGGTTGCGATTAAAATAATTCAATATCGCCTTATTTTATTATAACTTATTTATGATCTCAGTAATTATTCTTGTTCTAACGTGAATAGTTCGTATAGTCGTGTTAATATCATGTATACAGTGGACTGTTCATATTAAATCGCCGATGGATATATAGCCGCAGGGGCGGGAGCGCGCGGGCGACGAGGCGGCGGAAATTTGTCCACGCACGAATTTACAAAATGAAGCGCAAGCCTTCTAACTCGTTTAGTCTTGTTAAAACATGCATTACTTGAAATCGTCTATGATTGAACAAACATATTATTTGCTTCATTCTCCTTCAGCAAGCAGTACTGCACTAGTGTAGAATTTATGTACCTTGTATTTTTAAAATATTTGTGAGTGAATGTGAATTTAAGAATATCAAGAACATTAAAGATTAAAGGTAAGCTATTTTGCATTTAAAATAAACATACATACATAACAATTAACAATATGCATTTCCCAATAGGGGTAGCGATCATGTTTGCAAAATCTAGAAAAAAAAGTAATAAAAGCGAAATTATTCGAAAATGTTACTTCATACTTTCCTATAATTAAAGCAAAACTAAAGCAAATAACGCAAACAAGACTTTTGGTAATAGAATAATTACATTTATAATTTATTGAATATTTTTATTTAGATGTCTCAAGAAAGAAAGAAAAAGAAACTCTCCGGGCATCAAAATATAATTAATAAAAAAAGACGCCAAGAAGAACAAGAGAAAAATACTTCAAGATCTACACAGTATTTTACGAAACAAACGACCAGTGTAACAACCTTTTTTTGTGGTTGTATTAAAAAATACGTTAATCTAAGATCATTAATTTATTTGGCGTAAAATTAGAGGAGTTTTTAATTATTTACATGTAAAATTGAGAAAGGCAACTTAAATTGCATTTCATAGAACATATATTTTGGGTGTAATATTATATAAATAGTTATAGTTCCCGTTCTTAAAAAAATTGGATTTATATTAATGTATCCGCGCAAGCGTTAAGATTTTTTAGGGAAATACACTTGAGTTATTCTGAAAGCTTTTCTTAATTCACTTAATACTGAATGTTAACCGCAATAAGTATGATTTTTACTTAATTTTTTTATATTTTGGTGCCATCAGAATTTTGGTGGTAAGTTATTTTTTTCCCATTATATTTTAAAACTAAAGCCTTTGCTTTTTTAGATACCTTTCACTTCCTTTTTTTCACCTTTTACTTACTTTTTAAGTACTTATTTTCCAAGTATGCACCTTTTTTAATCATTTAATTTGTATATTTTAAATGGCAAGTTTTACATGAGATACCTTTACAACGCAAGTTCTACATTCTTTTACAAATAAATTTGGCGAATAAACTTCAAGGAAATTCCATACTTTAATGATAACTAAGCAAGACATTGACCGCACCATATGAACCATTCTGCTTCATAGTAACTGTAAAAGTGTATATAACAGTTAAAAGGTAAAGTTTTTTTATAATTTAGTATAGTTCATGACTTTTGAATTTTTTTCTCATTTTCAAACATTTATGAAATAAACTTATGTAACTTGTTATTTTATTTTCTTTTGTGTTAATTGTTTTAGTATTCATTATTTAGGGTTTTGTTATTTTCCTGGACAAAGATAACATGGCGCTCGAGAATTTATTATTTTATTCATAATTTTTTTGATAACATTTTTGCCATTAAGTGAAAATAATCAAGCAGAAAAGAAGCAACTAGCATTTCAGGTAGGTTAATTAAACTATTTATTAGAATCCACCCTTATATTCATCTACCGATGATCCGACGGCACTTAGCGATTATTAAAAGGTAATTTTTTATATTAATTAAATTATTTGATCAATTACGAATGGTATATTACATCATCGTTTTTTTTATTTGTGTTCAACAACTAGCATTACAGCTATATTATTATACTCCGTTTGTAATTGATATACTTTGACGCCTTTTAATAATTGTTTATATACTTTGGCTTAAGTCAAAGCATTATACCAGAACTGACCAAGATTATCCGCCAGATTCAATTCAGGAATCAGTACCCGGTTGCAGTGTAGATGAATTCAAAATACAAAGTCAGCCAGGACCAACTCCCAGTGAAAATAATCAAATCGTTGAAGAAATTACCCCTGTTTTTGGATCTGGGGACTATACTGAAGAGACAGGTACAGATACAATAAATAAATGTGCATTTGATGACCTAGGGCTTTGGCCGGAACCAATATCTCACATATCTAGGCAAGCTATTATAAAAACGGGTCCTAAACAAATAAAAAACTTTAATTTTCCGCGCGATTTGTTGGGTCGAAAATTTTCTGAAAGTTACTATAAGATACTTATTTTGGGATTTTTAATGGTGTATTTTAAATTATACAATCAAGTTTCGATACTACGTTATCTTCGTCAGTAGTAATGTTTGTTAAAAATTTTAAAGATGTAGTAAACAATTTTGTCAAATTTGAAAAATTAAATTAATTTAAAATAAAAAATTAAATTAATTTAATTTTTCAAATTTGACAAAATTGTTTACTACATCTTTAACAATTTTTAACAAACATTACTACTGACGAAGATAACTGTAAGTGTTATCGAAACGTTTAGATTGTATAATTTAAAATACACCATTAAAAAATCCCAAAAAAGATAAGTATTTTATTATGAGTGTTAATGGTGAAAGTTTACATTTTCATATTACTATAAGAGAAACTTAAAAAATGGTGAAGAATGTAATAAAAATTGGTTGATTTACTTAATTACGAAAAATAATGTTTATTGCTTTTGTTGTAAACTTTTCGAACCTTCTCAGCAAAATAGATTTATTCAGGGATTTAATGACTGGCATCATATAGCAATGTACCTGAACCGCCATGAAAAAACTTCCACTCACTTTACTAACTCAAAAAATGGACAGAGTTGCTTCTATCGTTCAAAAATAAAACTACTGTTGATTATTTACAGCAGTAATTTACTTTGTACAAGTCATTTGAACATAAATTTATGAAAATGGGGTTAACTACACAAATTTCCTATGTAAAAAAGAATTTTCCTTTAAATTTAAGATATTGGAGTTGAAATAAATGTTTTCTAATTCAAATTTTCGTGCAGATCACGAATATGTATTTAGTTTAAGTGTAGAAAGTAAGATTTTTTAGATATAAACAAATTTCGATTAGGATAAGTCAAATCGTACATTTTTTAACATATATATATATCAAGTGAGGTATCATTTTATGCGGAATCTTGCACAGATTTCATTTCTGTTTTTAAAATTTAAATCAGTAGCATATTCAGAAAGTTATAGCATAATTTATATTTTAGATAGGTTTTCATATTTATTTAAACCAATCACAGACTTGGTTACTTTGTTTGTATTCTTAGAAAAAAATTGAAATTTTTGTAGCTAACAGGAGGGTATATAAGGAATTGTTCCTGAACAGCTCTCTCTCTCTCTTCCATTTGTTTCTCAAAGTTTAAATTTTTATGACAAAGGTCAAAGTGTTGTGTTTTGTGTTAACACGTAAGTTTAAAACCATGTCTATTGTCGGAAATTTTGATACGAGTTTATTGAAGAGACGAGAGTTCAGAAACAATTGTTCTTAACCTACAATCTTAAATAAAGTTAGGTTACCGATAAATTTCCATATTCGTAAAGTTTGTTACGATTTAAGTTTAACAGTTTGTTACGATTTAAGTTTAACATTTTTAAAAGTTCGGTTGTTGTATTTTGTTTTTGGTTATGTTGTCGTAAATAAAAATTATTCAATTTTTCCGAATTGATGTTTATTTTCTGCTGCGACATATTAATAAACGATATTCCATATCGGGTGCTAAAAAGAAAAGTAAATTTATATAAAAATTTTACAACCTTAAATAATATTTAAACCGAAAATTATTGAAACATTTTAAGTACAACAGTTAAATAAATATTATAATAAATAACTTAGTGCTTGAGTGAAGACATATAAGCAAATTTAAGCACGATTACCACAAGAAAAGCAACAATTTATCCGAGGGACGTTGATGAAAGTTTGGAAGTACTGCAGCAGCAAGTGAAATAACGGATCAATAACATCGATCACAGACTGGAAGGAGCCTACGTTTGTAAATGGAACCAGCTGAATGAACACATCCTTTTGAAATTATGCCAATGCACATGTGAGTCAAATTTTATATTAACCCTTCAATTTGTATTCATTATTTGTGTGATTTCCTGCATTTATATTTTATGTATAGGTGTAAATGTTTATGCAATAGCGGTGTAAACATCTGTAAAACAATTAAAACTTTAGTCTTCTTTCAAAATTTTAGTTTCAATTACAAAATTATTAAGATCACATGTTTAAGAAATTACCATTTAACAATTTTGACAGTTTGGTATTTAATTTCAGTTAATACGCTACACATGCGTTATTGTGCAAACTTTAGTAAGCTTCAATTCACATACAAGATATTTAATATAACGTGGAATCCACATAATAAAGAACCATTTCATAATTCCAGTTGTACTTCTGAATGCAGTTCAATTCATATAAAAACATTAAATACGTATCAAAGTGTAAATTACATATATTTATATTTGCCAACAAATTGAACTCTATCCCCATTCCAGATTTATGAGCTAGTTCGGTGCATAATAAATATAATAATTATAACAAAATAACAAATTGAATCCCTATCCCCTATATAAGGTTATATTAAATTGAAATATACTATTGAATTATTTAGCCATTACAATATATATATATATATATATATATATATATATATGGGAAGTTTGTAAAGAGCCAGAACCCAAAATTATTTCTCCTCCAGTTTAACAGTCAATCTCTGAATTAGCATCACCACCAGAAGCTGTTCCCGCCTTCTGCGGATTTCAATAAAACTGCGAGACGCGGTACAGACACTCTCATTCTCGCCTTCATTACCATAGGTCTGTTTTGAGGGCACTGGTCTTTTCATCGCCATTTTCCGTTTAGTTAACTTAGATCCGTCCGCCTGAAATTACTTCAGTTCACCTGAATTAGCATCACCACCAGAAGCCATTTCCGCCTTCTGCGGGTTTCAATAAAACAGCGAGATTCGGTACAGACACTCTCATTCTCATTCCCACGTTCATTACCATAGGTCAGTTTTGATGGTCTGGTCTTTTCATCAACATTTTCCGTTTAGTTAACTTAGATCCGTCCGCCTGAAATTACTTCAGTTCACCTGGATATACTGGTAATCTGTGGTCACCTGCATGTAAGTTTTATTGCACAACCTTACAAGCATTTGTGGACGGTGCCACGCCGGGTGGTCATTGTCGTCGTAGACTTTCACATAATTCACACTAACACGCCGCCTAGGCTACCTAAACTACGTGCGTGAAAGTAACAACCAATTCACAATTAGACCATTAGTTCGAACGTCCTGTTCCGTAAACTATGGTACCATCCGCAAACGATACGTAAAACGACTGAGAATTAAACTTCTATCTCACTGAACGTAATTACCAGTTTTAATTAATTTTTTTAAAGTTTACTTCCTATCTGAGTCCCTGTTCGCCCATCGCGAGATAACAAGGGAATAATCCTTTCATTAATTACACCAGCTCGCTCGTCGCGAGAGAATCCTGTATTAAAAAATTCATTAAACAACGACCATGTAAAACGTTCAGTTATCCTGCCAGCCTGTATATTAAACCATCCTGTAAACAGAAAGTTTCTGAAGGTTTAAATCTTTTAGTATTTAGTAGTCAATTTCCCGTGTGTAGATAAGTCCAACTAGTTACGAAACATAACTAGGACATATTCTAATTACCCGTAATTAACTACCGTTAGTTAATAAACCCTTGTAAATATTAGTTAGATACGTTAAAGTTCCTTTCGTAAAAATTAGATGCAAAAGTTGCATTTATATGATACGAATACCTACGATTTCTATTATAAAAATAAAGAATCGTCGAAATACAAGTCTTTTATGTCCCTTTAAATTTGTCGATTTCCTGAGTGACCTAGAAGCAGGTATATTAAAATCATTCACCTCTCTCTTATCGCTTTGAAAATATTTCCAACTCAGAATCGCATTATAATAACAACATACAACCAGCTGATCTCTGCCATTTTCTACCAGACAGAAAGGGACCTAAAATAGTCTCGTATTTTTATTTAATCTTCCTTTTGTTTTCTTTCTATATTCACTTTATATAGAAAATTAAGATCATTTTCCTTCTGTAGTGTAAACACGCAGTTAATGTTGTCTAAGTTATCCGCTGTTCCCGGATACATTCAGTGTGCAATATTTAGCTATTATATTGATAAAGGGAAAATATATGTATAAAATCCTTTTAGCGTTCATTGATCGATGTGGAAAAAACCTGTTAGCAAGCGATCAGCCCTATTTAACGAACCCCCCACTTTCAGCCTCCGATTTGAGCTAGACTCGCGGTAAATAAATTAAAAATTAACGTAAGCCAAAAAAGACAGTGACAATTTGATAGGTCGGATGAAAACAGCTCCATATCGTGTGGCCTTACCAAATGTGTGGCATACTCATAAGAAAAGTGTAATAAAATGGACCAGTTGGCATTCGGAAGAAGCGTAACCTTCATTATCCTAGACTAAAATAAAAGAGTTTGTGTACAAAAGAGGAAAGGCTGATCGTATGTTGGAACTAAAGTATGACCACTCGGACCATCTAATCGTGGCTCATGATAAACAAACATGATGTACTTATTGTCACACTATAACCACCACAAGACAGAAAATGTGTCAAAATCAAAAAACTTTAGTGATTTTTTTTAAACAAACAATAGCTATCGTTATTGTTTTATGGTTAGCAAGCATTCATGGGTTAAATGCAATAACGATTAATGTAAGTTTTATAATATTGAGACAGTGCGTAGTATGTAGAAAAATGGGCTATTTAAGTCGTAACCTTACATTCATCGGTAAGTAAACAGACCATGGATATAGGAGGCGGTAGATTGAGACTTTCCGTCGATGACGTCATGTATGTTAGACGTCATCATTTTGGCGCCATACTACTGTAAACCCCATACACTGTCAAACATAGCAAAAGTAGATTAGATAAACAAAACTACAGTAACCTAAAAGTAGATTAGATAAACAAAACTACAGTAACCTAAAAAAAAAAATTGTATAGCCGGGGATTCGAACCCGCACCAAAAGCGTTGCAAACGACTACGCTTCCACGACACCACCAGCCCTGTAACAATTTGACATTGAAAGTGATATTTAAACCATTTTTAAATATTCGTATTCATGTAGATAAGGCATGCGCATAACAAAATAATGACATCATAACATGTATGACGTCACCGAAGGAAAGTCTCAATCTACCGTCTCCTATAGATATAACATTAATTATTTGTAAATACCTCTAGTAAGCAAGAATTAGAAAATTCATATTTTGTCTGCTTATTAACCTGAAGCGCAAATACTGTTTCACGTTTTACTACAACTTTGTATTAAAAAACACATGGTAGCATGGTTTTTAATTGTTCATTATTAGGTTACAATGACGTTATTAATAACCACAGTCCAGAAGTGTACGCCTAGGTTACTGCCAGAAAGCCATGTTATCTTGGAGCAAAACAATTCCTTATAAAATAATAAGGAATGCTGGGTCTATTCTTAGTTAATCTTCATTGGTTAAATGCATATAATTATAGAGGTAACATATTAGAGCTCTTGTTAACGCCCGTTTTTTTAACGGATACCAGTGCGTTGTGAAACGGATGACGCTGTTGACGGCAAGTTAAAATAACGGATAAACTTCCGTTGCCTATATTATTATTTTATCAATTTTCTTTAAATTTAATCAGTTTGCAACTTTCTGAAGTCTTACCCCAAAGCATAGGTCTATTTTCAACCAAGGAAATCAACACTTCAATGTCTATATCTTGATTCATTTTATTAAAACACGTAGTAATTATAATTACTTAATTTATTAATTATTAATATTAATAATCTAATTATAAAATTAATAATTTATTTAATTGAAAATTTAAACACGTAGATCTGCCGTCGTTCGGTATACCGAGGGGGCAACGGATACGAGTCCGGTACTTACAGCAAACGGATAAATATCCGGTGCGTATTAACATAGTAACGGTCCGTTTTCTACAACGGACTGTTGTCCGTCGCGGTTAACAAAATGTTACACTTAACAAAGCAAATTATTCCTTATTTGATCATGTGCAATAAGCAAAGTATTCCAATAAAAAACAGTCAAAAAATGGAATTTAAATCTACGGTAACCTAGGTTACCGTAGATTTAATTTCCACCTTGATCATACGCGATATTGGAATAGTTTGCGTTCGGTAGTGTCCGTAAACATATTCACTATCAGGGGCGGTCCAAGGTAAAATGCGACCCGATGCAAAAATTGAAATTGCGCTCTTTGAATTAAATAAGTTGGAGTATATGGCATAGGAAATAAAATAATCAATTACACATATCAGAAAACTATTTATTTATACGAATCAAATAAAATTCAATTTAATATAAAAATTAATGTTAAAAACAGCAAACAAAAGTTAAATATTTGAGAAGAAAATCCTGGATAACAGAAATTGTAATTATTTATAAGAACTATAGCTACATACAAAATTTAAAGACTTACTTATAACTAGTAGTTTAATTCTTCTTGCTTTTATTGCAGCAAATTCATCAATAATTTTTCTAGTATCTAATTTATCGCAAATATGTTCTATTGCAATTAATGATAAATCAACTAAATGATCTTGGGATAAATTGGAACTTAGATAAGTTTTAATTAATTTTAATCGAGAAAATGAACGTTCTCCACTTGCCACTGACACAGGTAATGTTAATATTATAATAATATTGACAAAAGTTGAATTTTAACCATTGTCAGGTATAAACTGTAATGAATCTAAAGGAGTTTTAAAATTTTCAGAATTATTATTTATAAATAAATCTTTGAATGATAATAATTCAGCATAAATTTTTTCGCCATTAATATCTTGATTATCTTTATCTTTTAAACGAGTGCGATATAATTATTATTTAATTCCTTATTGTATTATTAAAATCTTGTAGATTATATAACAATTTTAATATTTTATTGTGGCATTTTAATTGCTCATAACAGGTCGGCTGAAAAGTTTGTAGGCTGACACATACATGGCATTACTAGAATTAAATCCATCTGATTGGTAAGCAGTCTGAACCTTCAAACGATACGTATATAAATTTGACAGCTGTCGAATAATTGGCTCGTGAGTTAAGCAACTTTCGTTAATTTGGACCCTGCGCCACGAAAATCAACCATTGAAAAGTGGTTTGCTAAATTTAAACGGGCGAAATGAGCACCGAAGACTATGCACTCCCGTAAGATGCTGTTGCGGCGAAAACATGAAAAAAGTTCACAAAATAATTATGAATAACCGTAAAGTGAAGTTGATCGAGATAGCTGAGTCTCTGAAGATATCACAAGAGCGTGTTGAACATATTGTGTATGAATATTTAGATATGAGAAAGCTGTGTGCAAAGTGGGTGCCACGCGAGCCCACAATTGATCAAAAGCAACAACGTGTCGATGATGTTTAGCGATATGCAACCGTAATAAAAACGAATTTTTCCGTCGATATGTGACAATGGATGACGTGTATGGCATCAGTATTATGGAATGCGCATGGTATAATATACATTGATTACCTTGAAAAGGGCCAGACCATCAACAATGGTTATTACATAGCGTTTGAAAGGAAATCACGGAAAAACGGCCCCATTTGAAAAAGAAAAAAGTGCTGTTTCATCAAGACAATGCACCGTGCCACAAGTCAATGAAAACGATGGTAAAATCGCATGAATTAGGCTACGAATTGCTCCCCATCCACCGTATCCTCCTGATCTGGCCCCTCGGCGACTTTTTCCTGTTTGCAGACCTCAAAAGAATCGCTGGAAAGAAATTCAGCACTAATGAAGAAGTAATCGCTGAAACTGAGGCCTATTTTGAGGCTCAAGAGAAATTGTACTATAAAAATGGTAACCGCTATAGGTAATCGTTGTATCGCCCTCGAAGGCAACTATGTTGAATAATAAAACCGAATTTTACCAAAAAAATTTGTTTTACTATGTTAGCCTACGAAAATGTGTTGTAATTCTTCAAAATATACAATTAACACATTTTGTGAGAAGGATGTTTTTGCTGTTTCTCCAATCCATAAATTGTCTATATAATTTTTCGTAGGTGTTCTTGGATTTGTCCGGCAGTATATTATTAACTGTATTTGTCACTCTCTAATTTCTGAAAGTGTCAGTAAAAACTCTTCGTTATCACTCATTATTTTTATAATAATTCGATCAAAACGTAGATGTAGAGGTATTAGCTCTTCAACGATTCAAAATATTTTAACAATTGTCAAAATAACAAAGAATTGCAGCATGTAGGATACCTGCCTACTTTGCTGAATTAATCTTTTTAGTACAGAATAATTCCATTCTATTGGCTGAAAAATTTGTATCATAATGAAAATCTGTATCATAATGAAGCTCATTATGAAACAGATTTTAATCTTTTAATTAGTGTATTATAAAATTGGAGTAGAAAAAATCTATTATATACTTTTTTAATACAAGCCACATCTTGTAACAACCCATTTTGAGTTGTATTAAAATATACCGTAATTTAGGTTCTTCGTTCGTTTAATGGTAAATATAAGGAAATTTTATTTATTAATGATTTATAGGATGTGGTAGGCAACTTAATTTGCATTTTGGTGTAACTTAAGTGTATATACTTCTTAAAGGTTTATACTCCCACTATAAAATTTTTTTTCTGCTCAATCTCTTCGCGCACGGCTACATCATCTGACTTCCTAAAGCGTCCATTTTGCACTTCTTGTGGTACGCTGTGAGATGCAGAAAGCTTTTTTTTGGGTTTCCACCTAAATTTTGTGAAAGTGCCATTGATTTGATGGTAAGATATTTTAACGTATTATACTAAAAATTAAAACATTTGCTCTTTTCAGGCACTTTCTTTTTTTACTTTGATTTACACTTTTATTACTTTTACTTTTCTACTGTAATTACATTTTAAGTACGCTTTTAATTTTACGTTTACGTACGCTTTCATTTTATGATTGCAATTTTTTATTTGAAAATTTCGAGAAAATGCAATAAACGGATTATTTAATTTCATGAAGATGAATTTATAAGAAGGAAAACTCCATTTATGGGTGTGGTTTACTACGTGAAGTATTATTTCGAGATATTGGTGCAAAGATGACATCATCCTTGGTTTACATTTCCGTAATCGTTTAGATACCAGAGGTTATTAAAAAGTTTGTGTATAAAATTTTACGAACAGGTATTTATTTTTATAACAATTAGTAATTTAAGGCTATAACTAGTTTTAAGATATATTTTATATAACCCGATCATTTTAACTGTTAATAAACATAGTCTGTATATTTTTTTTTTTACATTTTGATAAAATTTTTATTGTAAAACTCGGTTTAGTTATTCCGAGCATAATTAAAAAATAACTTGGCGTCCGAGATCATTTTATTAGTGTTACATTGCATTTTATTATTTATGTTAAGTGAAAATAACACAGCATAAATTGGTGGTAATTAAGCAAATCAAAAGATTGAACCCCCTACGTTAATCTTCCGACTGAGTCAAAGGCATTATTTTTGGTGAATGGTTTGTATCTCCAGTTAGTTTAACGATTTGTTTTGGAGAACACTTTTACAACCAATTTATTTATTATATTATTAAAACACTTTATATTTTATACGATTACCATCACCACTAATTTTATAATCTTACTTGATGCAGCAAAAAAATTAAAAATTTCTTGAATAATACTAAAAAAATGTATTTACTTTTGCTGTATTATTTACTACTAAATTTAAAATGATTGGAGCAAGGAATGTAATACGGTCTGGGGTTTATATTTAAAATGTAGCGTTGTAATCTATTGTTTCTTCCTTTCATATAGGTCCCATTATCGTATCCTTGTCCCCTAAAATTGTTAATATCTAAATTTAATTCTTTTATTTACTATATAAGATGTAAGTCCAGCCACAGTTGTATCGTTTACATTGACAAAACCTAAAAAATGTTCTTTTACACTGACTTTTCTATTTTCTGTACTAACGAATCTGACAATTAAGGCCATTTGTTCAGTTTTGCTAATGTCTGGCGTACAATCTAATATAATTGAAAAGTATTTTGCTTCTCTTTCTGAATGTAAAATATTAGGTACTTATCTAAAATATTTTTTGACAAAATACTTTTAATTTCATTTTGTATTGTTTTTCTTAAGTAATGGACTTTATTTTTAGATTTCATTGCCCGTTGCAAATGATTTGCAGTAATACTATCAAATTTGGCTAAAAATTCAATAAGTTTTAAGAGGACTTACTTGATTTTCAAAGATAACCAAGGCAACTATTATTCAAAGTTATACAACACCATGTGGACTTGAAGTTGATTTTTTGTGCATAAATAACACTAAATTTGTTTATAATAAAGTTTATTTTGTGATTTTGTCATCACAACATTACGTAATTATTTGCATGTTATAATATTATTATCAGTTTCTTATAGCAAGTGAATTATTTTTTTGTCATTTTTGATTTAATTTCAAAAAATCTAAATGACTCATATAAGCATGTCCGTACAAGATAAATAGATTCCCTTGAAATATTGGTATATTCTAATAAATACCATCTATAATTCTCCGTGTTTCCTGGTTTTTGTCCATATGGGTTTCATTTCCATATGGATTCCAATCGTGCGCGAAGAGCTTAAGCGCAATAGGTTACGGTGCAACATGCGCAATAAACTACTGTGCAACCACGAAAAAGTTTAATATGTATATATATATATATATATATATATATATATATATATATATTGTAATAGCTAAATATACTCAAAATCTACTACTTGGGGAAATATAATTAAGATGTATAATTCTATATTATTAAAATATACGATTCTATTCGTGCACCGCACTAGCTCAAATCTCTTTAGGGGATAGAGTTCTGATTTGAAGGGAAATATTATGTGGTTCAATATTATGTGGATTCCACGTTATATTAAAAATCCTATATGTTAAATGTACTTTAATAAAATTTATACCATAACGCATGCGTTATGAATTCAATGAACTCAAGTATCAAAATGTCAGATTTGTTAAATGACTTCTTAAAATTGTAATTTTAACTAGATAATTGAAGTTAAAATTTGGAAATAATACTAAATTTCTATTTGTTTTGCAGATGTTAACACAACTATTGCATAAACATTTACACCTATACATAAAAATAATAAGTGCAGGAAATCACACAAATAAAGATACAATTAACAGGGTTATGATTAAAAAGTGACTCACATGTGCATTGTCCTATATGCAAACGGATGTTTTCATACAGCTGGTTCCAATTATTCATGTAAGCTCCTTCCAATTGATGATCGAAGTTCTTGATCCATCAAGTTCGCTGCTGCAATACGTCCAATAATTTCACACTGGCCCTCGGATTGATGGTTGCTTTGTTGTGGTAAACGTGTTTATTATATGCTTGAGAGTTTCACTCAACCACAAAATTTATTGATAATGATAATTATTTGTTTTAAAATTTTTCAAACTTATCGGTTTAAGTAATGTTTTAAGATTGTAGAAATTTTAAATGATTATCACTTTCTTTTTAGTATCCGAATGGAATATTAATTATTAAAATGTCGCAGCAGGAATATAATACCAGTTAGAAGAAAAAAAAATGATTACAATTTTATTTTGGAAAACGTAAACACAAATTAAATTAAACAAACGAACTTTTTTAAAATCGTTAAACATTAATCGTAACAACTATGAAATTTAATTCGTAATGAGCTTTACGAACATGGACAAATATCGGTAACCTAACCTTATTTTTAACAAATGTAGGTTAAAAACAATTGTTTCTGAACTTCTCGTCTCTCCGTTAAATTCTCCCGATAATAATTGTGGTTAAATAACTTACTTGTTACACAAAAACACTACACTTTTTTTAAACTTTGCAAAACAACTTGATGAAATAGAAAATTATAGAGAGATTCTGCTCAGGAGCAATTCCTTTTATACCCTTCTGTTAGTTACCACATTGTTCATTTTTTTTTTAGAAATTCAAATAATGTAGCTAAGTCTATGATTGGTCAGAATAAATTCAAAACTTAACTAAACTATAAATTATGCTATAACTTTTTTATAAAGCTATTGATATAAATTTTAAAAACAGAAATGAAATTTGTGCTAAATTCTGCACAAAATGATATCCAACTTGATATAACTCTCTTAAATATTCTCCGACTTGACTTATTCTGAACTGAAATTGCTTATATCTAAAAAATCTTAATATCTACACTTAAATTAACTAAATATTTGTGATCTGGACGAAAATTTGTATCAGAAAACATTTATTATATGTCCAAAATCTTAAATTTAGAGGAAAATTCTGTTTACCATAATAAATTTGTATAGTCAACCCCATTTCACAAAATTTATGTTTAAATGACTTGTACAAGTTAAATGACTGTGTGGAAATGAGGAAAACCTCCTATTAATCACATTAACAAATCATTTTAAGCTCATATTAATCTAAAAAAAACTATAAATTTGTAAAAAACCTTAAATTTAAAACCTAACCTAATTTTATTTTAAATACACAAATAATTTGCGTTTAAAAACGTTCAAATTAACCAAAATGTTATCCATATAACTTATAAAATCTGTCTTTATCATATTCAATGCTGACCTTGCTTGTATTGTCTAAATTTAAGTCACTTTAATAAACCATATTGTCTAACACATTTCTTCAAAAATCTAACATAAAAATGTATTTGCATGTAAATATCTTTATGTAAAATTATTCTGTACAATGTTCTTAAAGTTTATTATGCACCACTTTATTTATCGCACATCCGCTTCCATTTATATTGTGAGTAATGATCAAATTATGTTCGTATTGTAACCCTTTCTCGAATTTTAACATTTTTCCTGCATTTTATCTTACTTATATGTCCCTAATATAAACATAACTCTACAGTATGTGTTAAACACCTGTAAAACATCCAAATGCCAAAATACTTTTAATGAACTGTAATTTAATGAAACAAAACTAAGCACTTAATCGTACTGACAGAAATAACTTTATTTAACCTTCCTGACATGTTTTTATGTAGCACAATGCTTTTTATGATTGAACCAAATTGTACAAATTTTATTAAGGCTGTTTTAACCAATACAAATCCACTTTCTTGTAATCGTATACCAAATTACATTAATTAAATGCATCGTAAACGTATCATACTTGATCTCAATACATGGGGGTTCACCAGTTTCTAACACTTTTATGGTTTATGTTGAAAAATTCTATCTCAATCACTGCGGTGAAATTCATCATAACCTGGATTCACATTTATGCTTAAATCACATCTAGAATGTTAATTTAAGTTGTAACACTTCCTAATCACACCATGATGTAAGTTTATAACATAATATTTGTTCAATCTCACTTTTAAACTTAATAAGTTCTATGAATCTTGTTAAATCTGTTCTGATTCACAATCTTTAACATATTCTTTACTCATCTTACGTTTATTGATACAAATTAATTCCTTTTTGTGTTTTAGAATAGAAGCATATTATGGTACAAGACTAGGATATTCTCATAGAAAATGGATTACATGTATTTTATAAATGAAAATACATATTTTTACTATTCCGAAGATGATCGGAAACTATTATATTGAAGAAATCTATTGTTCAGCTATGATTACACTTTTAAACTTATGACATTTGATTTAAATAGCTAAAACCACATGTCCTATAATCACATTTGTACTTAGTTTTATGTTAATTTGTTCTTATGCAATTTGCGCTTTACATATACGCTTACTCAATTCCATTGCAATTATAATATAAATATAATTATATATATGTATATATATATATATATATATATATATATATATATATATATATATATATATATATATATATATATATATATATATATATATATATATATATATATATATATATTGTCAGGGTATTTTGAACACCCTGTATACGTATTGGTTAGGTCTTTATCTATTTAGTTAGATTCCGAATCTTTTCTTTTCTTTCAATTTTAGTTTAAGAGCTTACTGTAGATAATGAATATTTTGCTTGAGTAGGTCGCGCTGTATGTAAAGGAATCTTAGGAATGTGCAATTGTGCATTATCTTTACTCATTGTAGATAGGAGTTACGTATTTTTTTTAAGGTGTAGTTACGTAATTTCATTAATAAAAGTCGGTGTAGTTTTTGGGATTTTGAATACAATTTTTAGGTTAATGCCCGAATCATATTTGGGATTTTATTAAGATAAATTCGTTTGATTTTGTTACATAGTTTCATTACAAAGAAGTGTTGTTATCACGTTGGTGCCGTACTGTCGCATCCGTGCAGAGGACCAATTTGAGAGTCGGAATGATGGTTTTCATCCATATAAGTACTATGGGTGGGCGATTGGTTGTACTTTTGCAATAACATATCTGTGTCGTGTCGAAGGGACACGACAGATGTAGCAGTTTCTTCGCCTTCAGTCGAGCTACCATCGTATATTTAGGGGGGTGGAAATTTTAAAGTTCAAATGGTTGATTGGTTTGTTTAATTGAATTTGTATGGAGGGGAACGTTTTTTTAACATGGCGGAAAAGTGAGTTTGAAAGGTGTGTGTGGAAAGTCGTTCGAACTAGCGGAATTTGGGGTTTCATAATTGTGCGAGCTCCTAGTGAAATTTCTTTAAGTAGTGTTGAAGACTTGCAAGATTAGTCGAATAAAACCAAGTTTGAGATATTTTGTGAAGTAACATTTCAACCGGGCTCGTTCATTAGTTCAATTTATTGGAGAATAACGGCATCTTCGAGTGCATTTATGATAGAAATTTGGGTTCGTGTTGTTTTGTAGTGCGAACCCGAGTACTATTGAGTTTTGTGATTAACGAGATATAATTAGAGAACCCCTTTTCTAAAAGTTAAGTCTACGTAGTGAACGAACACCCAACCACACCAACTGATTAAGATTGTTTTGTTTGTAATTAAACTTACTAATTTAAGTTATGTAAAACAACTTGCTGAGTGTTTTCTTAGTCGAACCTTAACATCTTTGAGTTAAAAGAAATTATTAGTGATATAATCTAGTTATTACTGCTTCAATAAGTTACGAGACATTATTCGTGACAATCCTGGAGAATTTTGTAAATTAATTTAAAATCAAGTTGAATACGCGGTAGCGATCTACTACGGGTCGGTATTGCCGTCATCAAGAAGTAACGCCGAAGACCGTGGGCCCGCTCGAGCCTTACACGATGCTTTTGTGGAGCATGGACCATCTCCTAGTTGCCTATGTGACCTAGGTAATTCAATTTATATTGTTTGTTGGTCTTGCGACCTATGAGAATAAAATTTGGTTGTGTTTTATGTGGAATACTTTATGCAATATTTGTTAACGGAGGAACCTGTTGGAAGTAATTATTGTTGAATTTATTGTGTCATTTTGTTAACATTCACGGACAGTTTCCTTTGTCTATTTAGAAGCTATTTAAGGTGTTTATGATACTAATATTTTATGCATGGAAGTAAATAAAATCTTACCTTAATTTCTTTATGTAAGATTTGCGTACGAACGTAATTCAGGTCTATAGAAATTTTTAGGATAATATTTAGCTTAAGATAGTTTTGCTACTGGCCAGAATTCAACGAGGTAAAAGGTTAAGAGTAGACGATTATCATTTTATCCAAATTTTAATTGTTTTTATTTTGAGTTAATCGATATTTATCTTAGTTACTGTTTTGGAGTAATTATTTTAATATTAAGCCTTGACAAAGGGTGATGATATATTGCTCAAATAGGAAGCGTCGCCGAGTTTTAATGAGAGAAGTTTAGAGTTTTTTTTGTTTTGTTACAAAGATTAAGCTAACGTAACGTAGCTTACCAGTTTAGAGAAGCTTCGTAACCGAATTGAAGTCAGTTTAGTATGTGTTATTTTGATTTGTTTAAGGAAGATATTAGTAAGTTAACGTAGTGGGAACCTTAGTGATTTGTATTGAATTTGAATATCGCTGCACGGTGGTAAGTTTGTCAGATTAAGATGCAGCTTTTGAAGCCTTTCAGGTGAAGCAGCATTGCGGACACCTGGAACTATTAGCGTTACGATTTGGTAAGTGGGGCAAATTGGGTATTCGGACCACCACGTACCGTCGTTTATTTCGCGTTTTAAAACACCCTGGAGTGTTCGTTTGGAATATCCTGGCGCCTACCGGAACCTATTTCGACATTTCCCCGGTTTCGACCTTAGTGGATGGCGTAGCCTACGGAGAAGAAACTGCTTTTCCCGACAGACCCTCATCCGCACGCCGAGCTAGCCGTGCAAAAATTAGGTTTACCTGTCACCTTGTCCTAGTGAGTATTTTTACCGTAATATATATATATATATATATATATATATATATATATATATATATATATATATATATATATAATAAATTGTTAATAACTAAGTATACTTACATTATTATAAGTTTTTGTTCTAAACAAATAAGTTCAAAGGTAAATATGTAATTAAAAATTATTATTAATTGTATTAAATACCTACATAAATAAAAAGTTTACCTCGAGTAGGATTTGAACCAAGGACCTGTACTGCGCTATCGAGATTCAAGCCGATGTAAATTTTGTCTTTATGTATGTAGAACTGATGTAAATTCTAAACATAATTACATCAGTTCTACATACATAAAACAAAATTCACACCGATTGGGGCTTGAATCTCGATAGCGCAGTTGGTTAGCGCGGTACTCTAGCAAAGTACAGGATAATGTAAGGATTTCCTAGTTCCAGCAGGCATACAGGTAAAAAAAAATTCAATATTCCATTATGTAAAAATTACAGTATATTTTATAGGACTCCAACTTTATTTAGTAGTTAGTTAATTTTTATGTTTACTTTGTTATCATGTTATTAGAGTTCTTTTGTATTGTATACCTTATACTATGGCCTTCTTTAATGTTATATGGCATTTAAGAACAATTTAAATGGATCATCTTATCATCCCATTAACAATGTCACTAACGTCAATCAATTACTTTGTTCACCAGTAAAACAGTAATAAATTTGATCACATTTTGGATTTTACCCATATGCCTACTGGAACTAGGAAATCCCTACAGTATCCTTTTATATATATATATATATATATATATATATATATATATATATATATGATCTAAAAAATATGTATTGCATTACTCAGTGGTAAAGATGTCAGCCTGATGACGGAAGCAGTCCGATTCCGAAACGTCGCGCTATAAAAGCAAAAACTGTGAAAATAGGCCAATCAACTCAACTAATATGAAACCACAGTTACAAAACACTTATAATACATAATTCATATTTTTCCTACCATTGGCCCTATTTCTATTAATAATTTTAGAGTATTACCACTAATATATGAAGGCCATGTAATAGAATCATGCAACATTTGATGCAATTCTTAGTCATTCTTTGATTCTGATTTGTATCAGGTTCTTAGTTTGCTTCGGTAGTAGATCCTGCTGCTCCTTCTTCCGTTGCTAATGAATGTTCTACCGAATTTGATGTTGATACGTAATTTGTATTCGCATTACAGAAATTCCAGTAGTAAAATTGTTTTGAAAATCATTTACTATTACAAAGGATCATTTGATTTCTAATTACAAATTTTTTAATGGTAAAGTTCAATGAATGACCACACATACATAACTACATATGGTGTATTAGAACAAATTGTATTGATTCATGGATTTTTTAAAGATTAAATAAATTAATTTATTATTTCTATGTTTATATTTATTTTTAAGTTAAAAATTGTATTAATCTAAATATTTATTTAAATGTTAATTTCATATCGAACAAAATTTTATTGCTACCTACTCATAAATATTATTAAGAAAATGTCAACTTACCAAATCTGACCTACCTGACTATTGACTAATTACCACAAACATCTCTATTTATGTGTTAAAAATTTTAAAATATGCTAGTAATTTTTGGCGCCCCAAAAGACGAAGCACCCCGAAGCAATGCTTACTGCCTTGGGCGGCTCCTGTCAACTGTTGTAGCATTATGTTAGTCTAGATTTCAAATTGGAAAGCCTTACCCATGTAAATGGCTTCGTCCACCTTTATCACAAATTTTTAAATGTAGTTTAATTTTCGTTTATGATTTGGTTTTAAGTTAAACATTTTTTACATTTTAGACTTTGTCGTTTTAGTTCTAATATACACATTATGTTTACAATTTTGATAAAAAACAATAAAAATTGTCAAAACGTAAAATTGTACATTTTTTAATAAATTGCTTTTTCTCTTTCTTCAATACAATTTAAAACACACTCAACAATAATCTGCTGTTCTTTAAATCAATTACTCACACTTTACAAATTGTATTTATTTTCAAATTACCATTGCTACATTCATTAAAGATATAAACTAAACATATTTACAAAATAAATTGTCTATATTTTTCAAAAAATCATGCACATTGCATGTAGTAAAAGTAACATTTTGCTGTGGACATTGTGGTACAAAAAAAATAAGTTTACATATTGGTTTTAATTTCCAAGTTCAAAATCCATCTTTTCCTTTAATTTGTGTTCATGCTTGGCAAAGTGTTTTTGCAATTCATCAAATTTACTTTTATAAGTTAATACGTCACAATCGGGATAGTTGTTAATAACAATTAATAAATATTGTGTCATAAAGTAATCATGTTTTTTCAACCAATCATATTTGCTACACATCATAAGAGCTCTACGTCTCAAGAGTGGTAACTCGTACTTTAACTGCTGAATATCCATTTCAGATCTTTCATTACAATGTGGTAATGTATTTATTAATTCTTCATAATTTGGATAAATGATTCGATTCCTATTAAATACATAACTAAAAGATTCTTTCAATTCTTCTATGCTACGATTTCCATTTTCCAAAATTTCCATGTGTTCCTTATCTTTACCTAATCGTAATTTTCCAATAATAATTGTGTTTAATTTCGTATATAAGTATTGTAAATTTTTCACATATTCTTGGAATTGTTCGTCACAACAAACGTTTTTAACTTTAAGCACTATTTTGTTAATATTTTCATATAAACCAAGGGCATTACTATACCAAGAAATATCAAAACTCAATCTCTCCAAATTATTTCTAAGATCATCAAGTTTTATGAGTTCTGTTGCAAAGGATATAATTTTTCCTCCATCAAAGCAATAATTCTCTATAGCTAATTGTGCTTTATCTAAAGATTGTGCAGGACCATTTAAAGTACAAAGAATACAATTTACATTACTTTGGTCCAAAATGACACTTACATTTAAAGTTGTTCGCACCAGTTGTGTAAAATGTTGTCCCGTATCGTTAGTTAAAAGTGTGTAATATTTTCTCGGTATATTAAATGTTATTGATTGGTCCTGTGAAACAGGTATTGATCTGTTCTTAATTTCTTGTATCTCCTGTGAAACAGGTATTGATCTGTTTTTAATTTCTTGTATCTTCTGTGAAACAGGTATTGATCTGATCTTAATTTCTTGTATATCCTGTGAAATAGGTATTACTCTGCTCTTAATTTCTTGTACCGTCTGTGAAACAGGTATTGTTCTGCTCTTAATTTCTCGTATCTTCTGTGGAACAGGTATTGTTCTGCTCTTAATTTCTTGTATCTTCTGTGAAACAGGTATTGTTCTGCTCTTGATTTCTTGTATTGATGTTTGATCATTTACTGATGTTTTAGGATGAGCAGTACTTAAAGTTGTTATAGAAGGAGAAATTTTATTAGAGTTTCCATTTCTGGTAACATTTAGAATGGTTTGTGAAAAATTAACATTTGTGGTGTATTTTTGGCTGCTCAGATTCTAAAACAAAAAAAAATAATAAAAGAAAAATAAAATAATTCATAATATTTAGTGTATAAATAATGTAAGGTTCACCGATTAGTGAATAAAAAGTTATTGACTTATTTTAAATATCAATGTTTTATTACATAGGATACACCACAATAGAAAGGAGTTATTGTTACAGTTCTCTAGACATCACGAACTGGAAAACGCAAGTTTATTTAACTGACAGTTAGGTTTAAGAAAGTAGAATTTTAATCCAGTTGATCTTTTGAATTAGAAATAAACCATCAAGAGTATATATAGGGTGCGGCATTAGTGCGTGGAAGTACGATATATCCGTTATTAAAGGAGATATCAAAAAAAGTCGTTTACAAAAACTTCAAACTTCACATTATAAAATTATTTTCATATTTACAGGGTGTTACATATTACTAGGGTGAACCAAATATACCTTTTTTTAAGTGGGACACCCTATATATTATTTCAAATTTAGATTAAGCTCATCTCCCCCATACTTCCAATATAGGGTTACATTACGTTATATAGGATATTAAAAAAGTTATGGATTAATTTTATAAGAATTTTGTCTTAATAACCGCTGTTTTTTGAATTTTTTATAATAATTTGTCACACTTTTATTTGTTCACGGCTAACTTGTTATACAAGAAATTTTTTAACACAACCTGTTATTAAATTGAAAATATCTCAGAAATTAACAATTTTAGCTATAGGGAGTGCTTAATAAAAATGAAAGAACATAAAGTGTATTTTCACTATTTAAAATAAACTACAGGGTGATTCATTTGAAAAAATTGACAAAATCATGTGTTCGAGTTTTGGCCGCTCCATATTCAGTTGATGCAATAATAAAGAAATAGCACTTTCTCATAATACTGTACCAATGTCAAAAAGTTATGCATGGAAAAAACTATTGTTAGGTTGTTCTGTCTAGGGTATACAGGACGTTGAAATGAGAATGATTTTCGTGTACAATTGACCATAACTTTTTAAATACCCTGTATAATGTAATGTAATCTTATAGGGGAGATGAGCTTAATCTAAATTTGAAATTATATAGGGTGTCCCATTTAAAAAAAAGTATGTTTGGTTCACCCTGGTATATGTAACACCCTATAAATACGAAAACAATTTTATGTAAAGTTTGAAGTTGCCTATAATTTTTGTAAAAATTTTTTTTTGATATCTCCTTTAATAACGGATATATCGTACTTCGACGCATTAATGACGCACCCTGTATATATACAGGGTTAGTCAAACCTCCGTCGTATCTTATTTATACCAAGAGATACCAAAAATTTTTATAAAGATAAAAGTTGAAGACTAGTCAGGAGCATATTTTAAAAATATTTTCGAATATACAGGGTCACCCATATTGAATGGGTGAACCAAACTTACTTTTTTCTAATGGAATAACCTGTATATTATTTTGAAACTGAACAGGGCTTAACCTTACCATTACTCCAATATACGGTTTTACTATGTTATACAGGGTATTTTAGGAATTAGGGCCTATTTTAAGTAAAATTCGTGCCGTATTCGAGAACTTGTAGCCTCCAAACAACACCCTGTACATTTTTTCATCCATCGATGGAGAGATTCATCCCCTTCAACTTTACTATTTACATTTGGCTACACTCATGATCGCCCAATTCATATAAAGCTACAAAACTTCTAGAACATTTTTTTTATTCAAGAAACAAATACTAGTTGAAAATAAAAGTAACTAATTTATTAGATACATTAAATGCAAGCTTAAATGTTCTTTTCTGAGCATAATTTTTAAAAAATAATTAATTTTGCTTAGAATAGGTAAGAAATCTTTTCTTTAGTTTTCTAGAATTGAGCGATGATGAGTGTAGACAAATGTAAATAGTAAAATTGAAGGGGATGAATCTCTCCATCGATTGATGAAAAAATGTACAGGGTGTTTGGAGGCTACAAGTTCTTCGAATACGGAACGATTTTCACTTAAAATTGGCCGTAACTCCTAAAATACCCCGTATAACATAGTAAAACCGGATATTGGAGTAATGGTCAGGTTAAGCTCTGTTCAACTTCAAAATAATATACAGGGTGTCCCATTTAAGAAAACTATAATAATGATGTGGTCGAGTTATGGACCATAATGTGTAAAAAAATAAGCTTTTCCAAAAAAACACTATTATAGGTAAAAACTAGACCATATTTGAAAACTCATAGAAATTAAAAATAATTTTTCTTTTGTTAAGTTTGGAGGCTATAAGTTCCCGAATACGGTATGATTTTTATTTAAAATTGGCCCAAACTCCTAAAATACCCCGTATAACATAGTAAAACCGTATATTGGAGTAATGGCCAAGTTAAACCATGTTCAATTTCAAAATAATATACAGGGTATTCCATTAGGAAAAAAGTAAGTTTGGTTCACCCATTCAATATGGATGACCTTGTATATTCGAAAATATTTTTAAAATATGCTCCTGACTAGTCTTCAACTTTTATCTTTATAAAATTTTTTGGTATCTCTTAGTATAAATAAGATATTGGACTACGACGGAGGATTGACTAACTATATATATATATATATATATATATATATATATATATATATATTCTTTTTTAATTTTACTTTTCGTGTGTAAATAACTTGAATTATTATTTAATATGTTTTATATAATTAGTTACCTCATACGCGTTTACAAAAAAAAATATTTTAACAATTGAATTTATATTTAAGTCAATATAATGATCTTCAAAATTTTAGGCCTTCCATTAGAAATATTAAACTTTATTTCGGTTATACGATAAATTTCACGCTTTATAAACGGGTTTAATATACTATTTTATCACCGACTAGAATGTGTTTTAATAAGTAATTTGGTTTAAAAATCATAAATTTTGTTCAACTTTTTAACAGTAATCACGGAAATATTAAATATGCTTACTATAGTTTAAATAAATAAATTAATAACAATAAAGTAGATAGTATATTTCGTTATCATGACAATTTTATAGCACGAGATTTTGACATTCTTAAACATAATTAATAAATGGTGTCCCTTGTTACTGTACGATAGAAGCTAAAAAAAATTCTCTATGGGAAAAGTCCCTGTAAAAAGATGTGATTAATATACAAGACGTGTTTAGCTCATTCTGGTACCCCCATTACGCAAATCTGGTTAAAACACACCAGCAAGTAAAAAGCAACGACGGTAAAGTAGACAAACGCAATACGGGTATTTAATGAAAAAACAGGATGATATAACCGCGCTGCGTGTACATATTTAAACTTCTCAAAACAATAATAGTAACCTGAATTAAATTATGGACGCG
Organism: Vesta saturnalis; assembly: GCA_036346205.1. Classification (NCBI taxonomy): domain Eukaryota; kingdom Metazoa; phylum Arthropoda; class Insecta; order Coleoptera; family Lampyridae; genus Vesta; species Vesta saturnalis. The sequence continues at coordinate 9,192,894 of JARFJB010000902.1, read as the reverse complement.
CGTTGAAAAGGCATATTCAATTGATTTTGGTTTTAAAACATTAAACGTAATCGTGATTTTTACATATCATTTTACACTATCCTTACCTGGGGACGAACACCAGCCTGGTCCTGGATGGGAGTTGGCCACAAACCTAGCTTCTGTGCCAGAGACTTTGTCATGCGCTTGGTCTCGCCGTTCTCCAGCCTAACCCTCACACGCCGCCGGTTCCTTTTTTTTTTCCATCCGAGTTTGATGGTGGTTGAAGGAACCGAGGGTTTTGGGGTTTGTTTCGGAACGTTTGTCCGTATTCCTAGGTTCTTTTCTTTTCTACATCCGAGTTTGGTGGTGGTTGAAAGGACCGGGTGTTTTGGTGGTGGTTTCGGAATATTCGTCCGGATTCCCTGATTCTTTTCTTTTCTACATTCGAATTTGGTGGTAGTTGAAAGGACTGGGGGTTTTGGTGATGATTTTGGAATGATCGTCCTGGTTCCCTGGTTCTGTTTTTTTCTCCATGCGAGTTTGATGGTGGTTGAAGAGACCGAGGGTGTTGGTAGTGGTTTTGGAACATTCGTTCGGATTCCCAGATTCTCTATTTCTCTCCATCCAAGTTTGATGGTGGTTGAAGAGATCGGTAGTTTTGGTGGCGCTTCTGTAACGCTCGTCCGGATTCCCAGTGCGAATAATGACTTAATTTCAGTTACAACTTCAAATGGCTAATAATTTACATTAGTAAGTAGTCAAGATGATAGATTGATTGTATTTAGATTCTAATTAGCAATTAATATAAAACTTAAAAATTAAATAGTGCACTGTAAACTGGCGTTTGCAAATAATTTGTACATATTTCTAGATTGGCCAACAGAAAAATAATCGTGTTGCATTTTAACTTTTGAGGTGAGTTAGCTGAGATTTTACAGTGCAGTTCTAGAAGATGTAGGAATTGCTGTGTGCAGGGGAAGCCTATCGCTTATGAAAGTGGTTAATAATAAAATTACTTTTCCCGAACACATTCTTGTAAAATTGATTGTAGTAATTACTATATAAGTTCTAGGTTGGTCTGAGCACACGGATTTCAGAGCGGTCCGTATCTGTTTCGTCTTAATCTAATCGAATTAAACACGACTTATTTAGTCATATTGTGGATAAATATGTTATCACACAATAAAACAGCAATTACTGCAAAAATTTGAGCTCGTTTTAGTACTATAAATATTACTGGATACCAAATAATGTCATTTTGTTCATTTGGAAAAGAGAGGTGGTATGGTTTTTTGTTGCAGAACTGGAAATGTATTTGTGATCATTTTTATGGATCGTTACAGTAGCACAGCTACTACACTTCTGGACCACTTTACAGTGTTGTCATGTCTCAAGGTCATGCAGTGTTGCCAGATGTACAAGAATTGTATTATGATACCCCTGCAGGCCAATAAACTGTAACCTTGAAAATTCTATTTTTAGGTATCTAAGAATTGTAAGATGGTAAGAATTATAATACGGCAGGTCAATAAACTTGGACCTTGAAAAAGGTTTTCATGAACTGATTCTATTTTTAGATTTCTAAGAATCATAATATAATACCCCTGCAGGTCAATAAACCTTGACCATGAAAATTGTTTCCATGAACTGATTCTATTTTTAGATTTCAAAAAATGGTAAAATGATACCACTGCAGGTCAATAAACTTTGACCTTGAAATTCTAGTTTTAGATTTCTAAGAATTGTAATATACTTTGACCTTGAAAATTCTATCAACTAAGAATGGATTGAACAATGTAAAGGGGGCGTGACCTTGAATTTTGTTTTATTTCCCGCCAAAAGTTGTGTAATATGATACCCCTAATGAACTTTGCCCTTGGAAAGGTCAACGATCTGGCAAGAACGCTAAATCTGGTAACACTGCATGACCTTGAGACATGGCAACACTGTAAAGTGGCCCAGAAGTGCAGGAGCTATACCACTCGTTACATACCTCACTACATAAGAGAAAAGACCGTTCTGGCCCTTGAATCGGACTTGACAAAAAACTTAGCTCAACCACTGGGAGTCTCTTATTGTGCATGAATTTGCCGTTCGCCTTTTTGATCTTCACCAGGTCTAAAGTGGTTAAAGTCTGTAGTTTTGGTTGCGGTTTTGGAACTTGCTACTGGATTTCCGGTGTCATCGGTGAGTTGAGCTCAGTTACAACTTCGAATGGCTAATAGTTTACTATGAATTAATTAAGTCAAGCGTCAGTTTGATTGTAATTGGACTCAAATTAGCAACAATTAAATACAAACCTTACAAATAAAATTGTGAACTATAAACTTGGGTTTGTCATATTTAATTAAATTACGAAATTTTATATTCCATGTAATGTTTGAAAATAATTTGCAAATCTTTTCAGTTGGCCAACAGAAAAATCGTGTTACATATAATACTTCAAAGTTGTAGGATTTAAGTGAAATTTCTTACAACACGCCTGTATGCAATATTACACAACTAAATTACCTGTTGGCCATGGACTTCAGATGATACAAGACCTAGCTTGACTGCCTGTTCCCTTTTCATGCGTACGAACCCGCCATTCTCGAATTGGATCATCGCCCTCCGTTAACTTTAGCGTGTCTGGCGCCCAGATCTGATAGTGGTTGAAGAAAACGGTGTTTTTGGAATGTTCGACTAGATTCCTCGTATACTGGTGAGTTGACCACAGTTACAACTTCAGATGGCTAATAGTTTAATTCGAATTAATACATTTTCAAGTTGTCAGATTGCGTTTACATTACTGAAATTTATTACAATGTAGCGTTTGCAAATAATAGGTTGTGAAACTATAAGATCGTTACATTTTATTGGCTTTATTGAGCTAAGATTCTACAGTGCAATTCACGAGAATGTAGTAACTGTTGCGTAGTCAGGAAGCTCACCGCTTTTGAAAGCGGTTATTATTAAGATTATTTTTCCTGAAAATATTGTTGTCGAGTTTATGGTAGTAATTGAAGGCATACAGTCCCTGGCCATATTAATGTGACCATTAGATATTTTCTCGATTTTTTATATTATTGTAAAACTTTTGAATCGTTAGTGAGTTAACCCTCGAGCAGGGGCGCACGTGTATTTTGTACACGACAAATACGTTCTTATTTCTAAAAATAGAATTCCCACCAACCTGTCGCCGGCGTCATACCTATTTGTTTAGTAGACTGTTATCGTAGGAATAGTCAAGTGGTCTTTTACGTGGAAGTAAGTTTGTGCAAGAAATTTTACAAATACGTAAGCAAGTCGGTCCTGTGTACAGAATACACGGCGCGCTTTCTGTTGTAAGTATTTTAAACCAAAGCTTTTTATTGTATAAACAGTTATTTATTTTCCTTTTATTGTATTATTACATGTGTATTTTTAAATAAAAGTATACATTACTTTTCATAACCTTGTTTATTGGTTTTAGATTAAACAATATTTTGGCTTCACTTCTCTTGATAGAAACTTTAACCACTTGGAAACAATAAAATGTAAGATTTTTAGTTTTTGTATTATATTTATTTTCTATATCATATTACATATTGACATTTTTTAGGGCTAGGAAACATTTTCTAACTGATGATGAGTTATTTAAATTTCTGGATGATGATCTGGAATCTGAAAGTTTTGAAATGGAACATAAGTTGAATCTGAGACCGATGAAGAAATAATATACCAGAGTGACCACAACTCTGAATCTGAAGTAGAAGAGAGCAACCACGAGGGAGATAGCGATGTAGATAATAATCCTAGAGAGAGTATTACAATGCCGAATCATTTTTTGGGCAAAGACAAAAAAAACCGCATGGTATAAGACTTCGCTGTCTAAGCCATCAAAAATTAAACAGAAAAATATTATAAAAATACTCCCAGGGCCAATAGCAGACGCTGCATACGTGATCACGGAATTATCTGCATATGAAAAAATTATAGATAATATGTTAGACAGAATCATACATTGCACCAATTTGTATATAGACTCTAAAAGAGAAGCTGTTATATATCAAAGAGAGAGAGATGCTAAACATACTTCAAGAAGTGAACCTCTTGGGCACTAAAAAGTCTCATCATACTAACGCAATTGAACTTTGGACGTCCAATGGAACGGGGGTAGGAATCCTGAGGGCTGTCATGTGTTATAAAAGGTTTTTATTTTTGCTGCGTTCAATGCGCCTTGATGATAAGAACACTAGACAAGAGCGAAAAAAATATGATAAAACCACCAATTCGAGACATACTGAACGCATTTGTTAGTAATTGTAAAAATAGCTATAGTCTAGACGAATATGTTACAGTAGACGAAAAACTACAGGGATTTCGAGGGCGCTGTAGTTTTGCACAGTATTTACCCAATAAGCCGGGCTAAATATGGTATTAAACTGTTTGTTTTGTGCGACGCAAAAACTTTCTTTGTTGGTAATTTAGAGGTTTACTGTGGACGACAACCAGACCATGGCCCTTACTTCTTATCAAACTCACCATGTGATATTGTGGATAGACTTATCAACTATATCAAAGGCTCAAATCGAAATCTAACCACCGATAATTGGTACACCAGTTATCCTTTAGCTGTTTCCCTTTTGAAAGATAAAATTACTATAATTGGCATTTTGAGAAAAAACAAAAAGGAAATACCTGCCGAATTTCTACCAAAAAAAGATTGAGAAGTAGAGTCGTCGCTTTTTGGATTTCAGGTATACTTTGGTATCCTTCGTTCCAAAAAAAAAAGTAAGGCGGTATTACTTTTATTAACAATGCACGACACTGGCAGCATAGATGCGGAAACAAAAAAGGCCGACATTATATTAGATTACAATGTCACAAAGGGTGGTGTTGACACGGTGGACCAAATGTGTGCATCATATACAGTAAAACGAATAACCAGAAGATGGCCAATGGTTATATTTATTTCTCTAATGGATATGGCCGGCATCAACGCACAAGTGTTGTTTTTTGCAAATAAAGGAAATCTTAAGTTAGCTCGTCGAATTTTCCTAAAAAATTTAAGCCTTAGCCTGATGAAACCTTATCTTTCAGAAAGGGCGACAATGCGACACCTTCCATGTGATATTCAAGCATTTTTGCAAAAATATTAAGCAGTTGCTGAAAACACCAATAAAGCACTGCAAATGGCTACAAGAAAACGTGGTCGTTGTGCCTCATGTCCAGGATCAAAAAATTCCAGCACCACTGTTAGGTGTGGACAGTGTGAAAATTTTTTCTGCAAAATTCACTCAGAAAGTAAAACTACTTGTATCAAATGTTTAAATGTGCCTGAGCAGCATTCAGATGAAAGTGAATAATTTTAGTTATTTAAATGCTTTAGGTTTTATTACTTTATGTTTATTGCTCTGTTTATTTCTATGTTAAGTTATTTATTTCTATGTTCTATATGATAAATTGATAACTATTTTTTGGAAATCTTTTAACAAAATCATACAAATATAGTTTAGCAATTCACAAAAATGAATGGTGTACAAAATACACGACGCGCCCGCTTATGCAACAATACCTGGCGGGCCTGCTGAAGGGTTAATATGAGCCTTAATCATTATTTTTCAATAAGTTAGGTATTTTGAAATAAGTTTTTATTAGAAAAACTATATAAATTTTATTTTTTTTAATATTTTGAAGAACCTCCCTTCATGTCGATTACCGCCTTCGCTCGTCGTGGCATGCTATCAATGCAGTTTAAAGAATTTTGCATTAATTTATCATTATGGTTCCAATTAAAAATTATTTTTTCAATTAAAGTAGCCTTGTTTGTAATTTTTTCTTTTGCTACTTTTCTTTTCAGGAGTTCCCAAGTATTTTCAATTGGATTCAGGTCCCGAGAGTTACCCGCAAATCCAGAACGGGTATTCTGTTATCTGAGAGACATTTCTTAACAGATTTGACAGTGTGCATAAAGATGTAGTTGTCATTGGGAAACCATTCTCGCAGTTGAGGTATAAGCCTCTGCCTCAGGATCGTCACATATTGGTCTTGACGGATAATCCCATTTACAATTTGGAGCCTCCCTAGACCTCTTCCACAGATAACCGATCATCACTTTTGTAGGATGCTTTACAGTTTGAATAACACAGTCCGGCAGAAATTTCTCCCCTGGTCTTCGTTTTACATATTGGGTTTTGTTTGAAAGAATTTCAAAGGTACTCTTGTCACTGAAGCAAACCTGATAAAAAACAGAGAACATACTAAATTTCCACAAAAACATAAAACATTATTTAAAGATAAATTTAGAGAGCATCTAACCTTTTTCAAATCCTCCAAGGTAAAGTTTTTATGTTTATTTGCCCATGCTAGTCGTTTTTTTTTCATATTTTCAGGCAACAACGGCTTTTTAGCAGGACGGCGGCTGTTAAAATTGAGTTCTTTTAAGAGCCGCCGTATTGTTCGCGATGATACGTCAACTCCAGCTTCACACAGTTTTGATATCAAGGTTTCGTTGGTTGCTGTTCTATTATTTTTTACGATTTGGATTTCGTATGTCACGTGGAGTCACGATACGCTTTCGACCACAATTTCCAGCACGTTTTGGTGTTAAACCTTTGTCATCCTGTAATTTTCTGGCAATATTAGCTACTGATGTCTTAGAAACTTGTACTTTTTCAGCGATTTGACGTTGTGAAAGAGTTCCTAGTTCTATTAAATTTCTCCTTTTTTCTTTAGAGGCAGGTCCTTTGGCCTTCCCATCACTAAAAATAAACAAAAAGTTAGGTTAAGTAAATTGATATAAGAATTTCAACAAAATTATTAAATAAAATTGAAAAAAGTACCACAAATAGAGAATATAACAATACATTGTAAATAAACTTACCGAAACAACTCACACTTTTGTCAAAAAAACCAATTAATCCAGAAAAGCTTCACAAGAGAAATGTACACGGTATCACTCATATAAACAATGTGGCCTCCCACAACACCAGTGATGACATAGCAATAAAAATTTGTTGGCAAATAGTTACGAAAGAGTTGTCAATACTCTAAACAGCAATTTATTGAGGTACATTTAAATTTTACGTTAAAAAGAAGGGAAAAGAAAAAAACATGCGAAATTTTTCTAGTGGTCACATTAATATGGCCAGGGACTGTAAATCGATGAAGGTTTTATGTAATAAAATCAAGGTTTTGGGTAAATGAAGGCCACAGTATAATTCGTGTTTATTTTTTAGGTTACCGATATTTGAACAATTTGGTGTCTTAACTGTTTACCAAAAGTTATACAATATTGAATTACAGAAATAATCATCTCAAATTGTGTCCATAAATTAAAAAAAAACTGTACAGGGTGGCCAACTAAGAATGCGAGGTACTGTATCTGGGAAACTATCCATCGTACAGGCTTGCGCAAAAAAAAGTTATTACTAAAACGGCCAATACAAAAACCTGGAAAATATTTCAAGTTTCTGAAATGGCCGCCAGGGGGCGTAACTGCAATCTCGTATCTAAAAAAGTGATGTTTCTGTGAATTCTGCTATATTAACCTAATAAAAAAATAAATGATCTTTAAAGTCGAGGATAATCTGAACTTTTTTTGTTTGGCACTTTTTGACGTATGTCTAACAATAAAATGGAGGGGGGTATTCAAAGGTTTCCTTAAATACCCCCCTGTATCTTCGAAACAGCTAAGCCGATTTTAACAAACTCGGGCGCGTTGAAATGAGCTATTGTTGGGTTACAACAAATGTAGGCCGAAAACTACCATTGGCTCGTAAGCTCGCCACTAATCGGGCAAAAACTCTTACATCGCAAGGACCCCGATTTGGATATCGAGCCGCGTAAACACTTTTAACTACTGCGGCATTCTGAAGACATTCAAAATAAACCGCAAGCATATCAACAACTTCATTATTCGTAAAAAAATTGCTCAAAGTAACGCGATTGATAATTTGAGGATTATGCATGTTTTGTTTAGGTATCTGTTTCCATTGCCTGCTTCTATTAACTGTATTTTTCGTATATATCCATAGTGAATATGCATTTAAACAAACAAAAAATAGACCTTTCGTATAACTTTTAGCATTGCTTACTTGCCCGTAGTAATTTCAAAAAGGGTGATTTTATTCTGGTGAATACAATTACAAACATTTAAAATTTCTAGGTAACCTATTCAGAGCCGAAATTGAAGCTGCAGTTTTGTCTACCCATAAGAGGCCTCAGCAATGCACAGAGTGATGGTCAGCGTTTCGAGCATTTACGGGGGCATTAAAAATAACTTCCTCCTTTAAATCGGGCCTTTTTAGGGCCACAACTTACATAATAGAAATGATTCCAAAAAAGTTAAAAAAAAAAAAAATTTAAGGGATTTTCGTATAAAGTTTTCTTTGGCCGATATTTTAGGTTAGGAACAAGATATCGAGATGCGGTTTTCGCAAGCTTGTTTAGGCATCATTTAGCTACTTGTTCATGAAAAAAAGTCATACCAATGCATTTAATTTTTTTGCGAAAATTAACCGTTTCTGTCGGAATGTCGAACAAAGCCCTCTAGCGACGACATGTGAAACTAACAAATATTATAACATTTGTAGCCCAACAATAGCTCATTTCAACGCGCCCGAGTTTGTTAAAATCGGCTTAGCCGTTTCGAAGATACAGGGGGTTATTTAAGGAAACCTTTGAATACCCCCCACCACTTTATTTTTAGACATACGTCAAAAAGTGCCAAACAAACAAAGTTCAGATTATCCTCGACTTTAAAGATCATTTATTTTTTTATTAGGTTAATATAGCAGAATTCACAGAAACATCACTTTTTTAGATTCAAGATTGCGTTGCGCCCCCTAGCGGCCATTTCAGAAACATGAAAATATTTTCCAGGTTTTTATATTGGCCGTTTTAGTGATAACTTTTATTTTGCGCAAGCCTCTATGATGGATAGTTTCCCAGATACAGTACCTCGCATTCTTAGCTGGCCACGCAGTACATAACACCTTCATCCAATAGAGAAAATTACAAAACTGAAACTGAGAGTTCTCGAAAAAAGTTTATTATTTATTTATTTATTACTCTGATTTGACAAATTTTAGCTGTTCCTGGAACTTTTTTTTTTCTTTTCATGAAAGATTGATACATATTTCGATCTTTCGATTCCGTTCTTTGGGTACTTTTGTGATCCTTTTAAGTATATTAACTCTCTTGAACGGCACTGTTTCGTCAAATGACTCATTATAGAGGTAAGATCCATATTTTTCCGCTCTAATCCACTTGATTCCATCCTTAAAGTTCACTGTTTCATTAAATTCGTCTTTTTCTCTGTTAACCAGACGAAGTTTGCCAGGTAGACCTTCGATTCTTCTGAAATGTTGAGTCATATGATGACTTGATTTTTCCCACTGACAGTCGAAATGATTTCTCGGTATTTGTCTGGTACGTACACTGACTGAGTCATGCCGTCGCAGTACCTTCTCGATTCTCCCGAAGTCTCGGTCGGAGTCAAGGGTCGTGGCCAACTTCAGGAAATTTGTGGTCAATAAGATGGAAGTAGCCTTTAAAAATAATGTATTGGTACAGGCAAGTCATATGGAAAATCTTATATAGACCTTCACAGGAGACAGACGAAATGAGTAAGTGTTTTTTATTCATGAGCATTTCGTCAACTTCAATATATCGTAATTCGAAGCAGCATGTCTCTGTACTTCCCCAGTTAGCTACATCTTCCATCCCCGTACAAAAGCAGGCTTTTTCTAAGTTGTTTGCGATTATGTGTATTTCGAATTGGCCTGAGGTAGAATGCCTTTGAAATAGTAAACTTCAGAAGTGGCATTGTCTGCTGAAGGTGATGTCCTTTGTCAGTTTTGATCGCTTCAATTTCTAGATGATAATTATCTCTATATTTATTGCTTAATTCACCAACGTCACGTGTGCTACTGTTTGGGTAGCCAAATGACAAAATGAATTCTGTCACAAAAGTTTCGGGTACGAATTCTTCGTTGATAGCATTATTCAAGATATAGCCGATACATTTTGCGCTGATTCAGTAGCGGAAGTTATGTGGATTTCTATTCCTGGAATAGTACGACTCTCAACATGAAATTTTGATATACGGTTAACGATACGTTGCCTTATTTCGTGATAAATTTTATATGGTCTGTTAGAGAGTTTTCCCTTGCCATCAGAAGGAGGTGCTGGCACACTACTCTGTAATCAATTTTTTGTACCTCAAGTACAATATTTTTATATTGAGAAGTGCGCCGAGGCTTCTATCTTCGGTTAGTGAAACATGTGCGGATGAGAATGGCAATTTTAAAACTTTAATAAAGAACCCGTCCCCTTGGTCTACACTTCAAGCGTAGGCAAGTAAATTGTGACCACCTGTGCAATAGCAGTAAATAAAAAGGATTAGTATAATTCATCTTGTGATAGATGTTATACATTTTTAAAACTAACCAAATAAGGGCAAAAATAAATTAAAACGCTATTATATATATATATATATATATATATATATATATATATATATATATACAGGGTGTCCCAATAGTAATAAAAAATAGTTTGGTTTCTACAGGGTGTAATATAAAAGCGGTACAATATAGAACTTTTGATTTTTAAATAGAACACCTTATATATTATTTTATTTTTCAATTCTCCTTATAATTTTATATCTTTTTTATAAGGATTACTTACAAGCTAAATCTTACAGTTTTTCAAATATTTGCAAAGTTAACTAAAAACTGACATTTTTATGTAGTAATTCAAGTAGGCGTATCTCAGTTATTTTTAAAGATAAAAAAATAATCTTTGGTATAGAATTTATTCATACATCAGCTTACTTTAACCTATTGTCAAAATTGGATTTCAATATACACGGTGATCACAAAAATTAATTCAATAACATACATTTGAAAATGCTATATCTTCATTTTTTTAAATGGCACACCCTATATTTTTTTAATGCCTTGTCTTCGTCGATTAATCGGCTTTCATTTCTATTAAACATGTTCTATACTTATCTCTAATAGTTTCGGAGATATTTAAGTTTGTTACACTTAAAATTATAATAAATGATCAATGTGACCACCATTTTGTTGCTGGAAAACATGAAGTCTCTGAATAAACGGATGATCACAAAATTAATTCAACAACGTAAATTTAAAAATGCTATATCTTCCTTTTTTTAATTAGCACCCTATATATTTTAACGCCTTGTCTTCGTCTATTAGTCGGCTTTAATTTTTATTAATATGTTTTTTTGTTTCTTATGTATTCATAGCTTCCTTTGACCGACTACTGTTACTCTTCTTCAGTGTTATCAACGAAAAAAATTGAACAAACTTAAATATCTCCGAAACTATTAGAGATAGGTATAGAACATATTTAATAGAAATGAAAGCCGATTAATAGACGAAGACAAGGCATTAAAAAATATAGGGTGTGCCATTTAAAAAAATAAAGATATAGCATTTTCAAATGTATGTTATTGAATTAATTTTTGTGATCACCGTGTATATTGAAATCCAATTTTGGCAATAGATTAAAGTAAGCTCATGTACGAATAAGTTCTATACCAAAGATTATTTTTATATCTTTAAAAATAACTGAGATACGCCTACTTGAATTACTGCATAAAAATGCCAGTTTTTAGTTAACTTTGCAAATATCTCAAAAACTGTAAGATTTAACCTGTAAGTAAATCTTATAAAAAAGATGTAAAATTATAGGGAGAAACGAAAAATAAAATAATATATAGGGTGTTCTATTTAAAAATCAAAAGTTCTATATTGTACCGCTTTTATATTACACCCTGTAGAAACCAAACTATTTTTAGATTATGCAGCTTATAAAAATAGACAACTTTCGTATTATTTAACTTATCTTCTAAGTTTAATGGCTAAGGAGCTATCGACCGAATACGCACTATTGGAATACCCTGTATATATATACAGGATATTCTAAATGTCCATCAGGAAACTCCGGGAGGAGATTCTACGACCTAAAATGATAGCAGTTTGTGAAGAAAAGTTTTTTTGGATTGTCATTTGTTTGCAAGTTACGGCTTGTCAAAGACCGATTTTTTAAAACTATCTTTTTAAATAACTTCTGCAGTTCATGGTCGATTAGTCTCTCATTTGACATACTTACTAATTAGATCAAGTTCTATTGGAGCAGTAATAAAAAAGTTCTATTATACGCCGTTAGAGGGCACTTTACCTAAAACTAAAAATTTTTGTTGTTGATAACTTTTTTGTCTTGCCAAACATCGCAAAAATATGAACATTATTATAAAGAGAAACAATATTAGAAAAAATTATGTACTCTTTATTCAAGCCGATAAATGCAACTGTTTAGTCAGAAATCGCTTATGTTATGTGTGTATTATTTTCTCTTGTATTGGTGTTTATGTATTTGTATTTAGTTTTTTTTTTGTCCTGTTATTGGAACTTGTTTCTGTTGGACAAATAAAATGTATTATTATTATTATTATTATAAAATAGGACTCTGTCATACTTTGTTCGTGTAATTCCACTATCTAACGCTATCTCTTTGTAAAACCAGAATCATTAATAAATAAAATAAAAAAATTGGTCTTTGACAAGCCGTAACTTGCAAACAAATGACAATCCGAAAAAAAATTTCCTTACAAACTGCTATTATTTTAGCTCGTAGAATCTCCTCCCGGAGTTTCCTGATGGACTTTTAGAACACCCTGTATACACAGACAGTATCACATTTATATTATTATTTACATCTTTCTTGAATCCGTCTCTACTTCCACTTCTTTCTTGTGGGGACAGTAGACTAAATAAGCTGGTAGTAGTACGATACATCATTCTAGGCACGAGTTGGCTAGTAACCGATCTGTCTGCTAATTTAATTACCAAAAAGAACAATACGAATGCCTCGGACCGTCCTGGCAACAATAGGCGGCCAAGGTCGAAGCAGCAAGTCCCCGCTGCTAACCGCAGTGCACGCATGGCAGAGAATTTGAAATTGCGAATATAATGAATAACAGGCAGCTTGATACTCTGTGTGTATCGGAAACAAGGTGTATAGGAAATGATGCTGTGAAGAAGGAGGGTGGCAGCCTAGCACTATGGCCAGACGTTGAGACTGAAATGCTTGGCGTTGGAGTGATGGTGAGTGAAAAAGCGAATTAAACGGTACGAATTGGTATATCCCCAGGTAATGTGGGTTGGAATGAAAGCGGAATTTGGAAATTTTTTCTCATTGCATGCTATGCACAGGCGAACGGACAAAGAGACCAACAGTGTAGGAACTTCTGCGATCATATAGAGAACGTGTTGAATTTATGTAAATCAAACGAAAGGGTGGTGATATTAGGAGATACGAATGGGTGGGTGGATGTACAGAAAAAACATAGTGAACGCGTCCTAGAAAAGCTCGGAGACCAAAGAGTCAATGAGAATGGTGAACACCTGGGAACATCTGAGTGGAGAGAAACCTGTTTGTATCTAAGACATGTAATGCGCGGATCGCGATTTTTTGGTTGTACTGAGTGTGTTTAGGCCAAAAGTGGGCCAGGAGAAGGAAATCAAACGTAGTGCCAACATCCAAAACTGGTAGATAATGGTGCGAGAATGAAATATACAGATGCTGTCAGTAGAATTGAATGTGAATGAAACAAACAAATAAAAGGCAATGCCGTTGAAAGTGTAGATAAGCTAACGGATAACTGTGGCGAAATGATGTGGGGGTGAACTCGGATAGGTTAGGGTATTTTTTTTTTCTTTTAAATAATGTTTATTAAACCATAGTTCTTTATACTAACTGAGAGATAACTCGCAAAAGGATGTCGGGGTGAATTAAGATAATTTAGAGTAGCTTTTTTTTGTTCATTTCTTGAAGTATGTTTATTAAACTCTAACTTTGTATGAGATAAGAGATAATGGTTGCGAAAATGATGCTGGGGTGAATTAAGATATGTTAGAGTAATTTTTTTTGTTAATTATTAAACCATCATTTATTACACAAGCTAAAAGATAAATGTTGCAAAAGTTTGGTCATGGTGAATGAAGATGGATTAGATCAAGTAGCTGATTTTGCACATTGTCTTAAAGTACGTTTATTAAACACGAACTCCTTACACCAGCCACAAAATTACTAAGGGCTCCTTTATTTTTGCTAAATTAAATCGCTACCCGGATACTGCACTGATACTATTTACCCATGTAGTTATTAATTTTACTAATACTCATATTAATTTTATCAATACTGTGTGCGGAGTTTCAAAAGAGACAGGGAAATAGAGGAAATTACTTTTTTTTTATTATTGCTTCGTGCCATTTACTGATGCAAGTTTATAAATAATTTCTACAAACAAATTTATATCATATTGTGCCCACTTTTGTGTACAATTTAGTTCTGAAAACAATAAAACATGAAATTAATATTTTTAATTTTCGAGAACTTGTATCATGAAATATGTGATGTATAGTCGCGGCAAACTCTTTTCCAATGTGGGGATAAACCTCAGCGCTTGACATTGTTGCCAAACGTATGAAATTCGACGCCAACATAATACTTAGGTTATATTGTTTATATTTATTTTGAAAATTAGTTTTAACAGTTCTTAGATCATTTTGCGATGATTAAGCAATTGTAACATTTTGAACAATGCAAGCCACATGAATCGAAAATCTCAAAATGTGGAAAACGTCAAAATTAGAAGTTACGTGTAAACAGAAGAGCTGACAACATTGTAATTTATTCGGCAGTTCTAACAACCCAACAACGTGTATTTCACTAACATAGATATATCATTTGTAATTATCAGGGTTATCATGGAAGTTGGTATATGTTAAGTTTGTCTCTCTCTAACAATTTCACCCCCACAACGGAAAAGATTTTGCCGTGACTATATTTATGACTTGATAAGTGAGGATCTGTCCTAATAATAATTGGGGAGTTATAATTAATAATTTCAAATATTCAAACACCTACAATGTTATTTACTGTTGCACAGTTTCGGATAATTAAAGACTTTAATTGATTTTTTATTGCTTTGATAACTAATTTGTAAAAAAGGAGGGTGTTCATCCATTAAAATCATTACCCAACTTCTGTGGGTGAATGGGGAGCAGTAGCGGTATATACCTTTCAATTTTTTTTTTATTGTAATATTCAATAAATATAAAGAATTAGAAGTTGAAATACTTTCAGAACAACACAGTGCGCACAAACCAATATTGGTCACAATTCGACAATTTGCCGTCGCGTGCGCAATTCATAGGCGTAGAAATTTTAAGTAATTTATTTACATTTTGGTGCACGCTTGAGTTATAGGTTATATTTCTGACTTTTACATTTTCTTTTAATAAACAGTTCTTTTCAGAGCTCTTTTTGACCCTTCGTGTATATTTTGGTAAGTTTGCAATATCTGTGCTTTAAACGTAATTTACAAGTATGTTTTTTGTCTTTTTATAGTCACCAAACAATGGCAAACAAATCGAAACAGATCGGAGTTCGTGGAAAGATTCTGCATGGTCAAGCTCGAGAAATTGTTGCAAACGTCATAGAATTCATGACAAAAGAAGCCAAGGAGGGAGTGACAATCCCTTTGTCAAACTTTAAGGAGAGAATTTTAGCTGCTACGAAGATAGGTGAATTCACTTATCGTAAAGTTATATCAGATATGAAGGAAATTTCCCAAGGCAAAGCAACAAAGTTTTCTTCACCTAGAAAAAATAAAAACAGACCAAACCCTAAAAGTAATTTGTATCAGGGGGAATTGGAGCAGATAAAATCCATTATACATAATTTTTATATTATTGAAAACAGAGTGCCTACATTAAAAGGTAATGAAACAATTTTTACATGGTAAATATAATTACATTTAAATTAACAGGTATCCACAATAAAATTCTGCAAAGGGGTATTGATTTTAAAGGTGGACTTTCGACTTTGGGAAAGATTATTAAAACATTGGGTTTTCGGTAAGTCAAGTGCATAAATTTGTAGATGGTACAACACTGTTGATAAAAGGAAGGTTCTGATAGAATCATATGACATATGCTTAAAGCGTATCCAATATTTACGTCAACTGCAGCAATGCATTCAAGATAAGAGACCAATTATTTTTACAGATGAGTCCTATATCAACAGTTGTCATACAAACCCAAAAAATTGGACAGATAATTCTACTCTGGGTTTTAAAAAACCTATTGGCAAAGGTCCACGTGTTATCATGGTGCATGCTGGTGGATCTGAAGGTTTTGTTAATAATGCACTACTTATGTTCAAATCAGGTACGAGATCATTATCATAATTGTAGTCTAAAACTAAATCTTATTAATTATAGGAAGTACATCAGGGGATTACCACAACGATATGAACCATACAAATTTTATGCAGTGGATACAGAAGCAGCTGTTGTCGAATATACCAAAGCGAGCTGCACTTGTCATCGATAATGCATCATATCACACTATGGTAATAAATAAAGATCCAACATCCATGACCAAAAAGGACGATATGATTATGTGGCTTCGTCAACATTCAATTATGCATGATCCTCTTTCAACAAAACCTGTGTGGTATGCAATAATCAAGGAGCATAAGTCAAAGTGCAAACAGTATATTTTAGATACTGAATTAGCAAAACATGACCATATAGTGCTTAGACTTCCTTCGTATCATCCAGAACGAAACCCAATTGAGAAAATATGGGCTGCAGTGAAGAAGTACGTTTCATCTAGAAATACTACCTTTAAATTAAAGGATGTAATAAAATTAGCTGAAGAAAAATTTGCCACGATAACTCCTGAAGATTGGGCAAACATATGTACACATGTTGATAAAGTAGTTGAAGAATACAAGTACAAAGAACACATGTTTGACAAATCATATGATGATTTTAGATTCGTTGTGAATACAGGCGATTCAGATGAATCTACTAAAGAATCTTCCGATGATGAAGATGAGGGGGATCTTGGAATTTCTCTATTGCCTGACTCTGACTTACAACAAGCAGGACCGAGCACAGAATGTCTAGTTTCAACCAAAATGAAGTGTTGATTCAATTGTTTAAACCCTAAAACAAAATCTATCATTTCTTAATTGTTTTTGTATGTATTTATGATAACCTATTTACCAGAATTTTACATTAGGTATACTAAAAATAAACTTTAGCAATTGTAATTTCCTATGATTAGATTTTTGTCATAAGTTGTTTTGTGGCATAATTTTAGTGAAAGATTTAATTATAATTCTCAATTCATTTTTGTGAGTCAGCATTTTATATTTCTGTAAATATTTATGTGTTCATTTTATATTTTGTTTGTGAATAAATAAATTTAAAATAATTTACTCCTAAACCAAAGTAATAAGTAATCGCATTCAAACTAATAAGTATCTGGTGCGGTTACTCCTTGTTCCTTTACTACTTGTGTTATTAATTTGAAAGCTCTTGTTATACACATCTACGTTTTAATTAATGTGAATTCATTTACATAGTTTTCTAAAATACAATATGCTTTTTTGGGATCGTTTCGAATAGTATATTTAGCTTATTAAGTTTCAACACATTCGACATACTATTAAACTGTTCCTCAAAGAGCCGCATATTAAGGTTTTCTTTCATGCTTTGCGGGTATATGTATCAGTTTACAGTAGTTTAGGATAAATTATAAGATTGTACTTTTGTATAGATCATTTTGTTATTCTGTAAATAAAGTTATTCAGCAGACATTGTTGATGACAAGTATTCAAGGAGCTCCAAAACAAAACTGCGCCTATTTGTAATCGTGTAAACTAAGCTATAATTACTAAATTTCACAAAACATAGTCTTATATAAATTATCGCTTGATTTAACTTCAATTTGTAACATTTCTGTTTAACCCCATAACCCATTTATGAAATTTTCGTGCAACGCCACTGGCAAACCAGCTGATTTTCGCGCAGCTTTCCATGACTCATTGTGTTGTTCTGAAAGTATTTAATATTATTTGATTTAGATTATGGTTTGAAATGCTCATTTTCTGCTTTATTATTAATGCACAGCACTTATATTAATCTTATCTTTTTTTATAAGATTGTTTTCGTTAACCCACACAACTTTTCTCTAGGTGTGTGCGTTAACATCTATTTATTATCCAAAAATTGGTTTGCATCTTCACTAAAACATTCAAATTTTAATCTCAAATTTCTCCGAAAATTCTGGATGGTCCGCAATTTTGTTTAAATTAATAATGTATTATATTTAGACTATCAATACGCATTAATGTTAATTTTGAAAATCGACTGATAAATATCGCACCAGACCCCATTTAAGTAAGTTAAAAATTACATTAATTCACATATCTTTTAATACTTTCGCTGCCGACAAATATAGTGGTTCCTACCTGAGAGGCAAATACTTTCGCTAAATTATGTTGTCTATAAAGCTCGCACAACGCACTTAAAACCAGATCTGCTAAAATAAATTACATGTAAAAATATTGTCCACAAATATAAGGAAGCGTGTATGTAACCACAGTGTCGTGAATCTAATGCGACACTACAGTAACATTTGAAACTGTACACAGAGCTACATCGTATACAACAAGCGCATAGCACCTCAACAATCGCAGTCACTACGAATGGATCACACAAAAAATTCAAAACCACACGGGTAATTGTATTTTCTATAGTGTTCACATAATGCCTCTATAGCTATGCATGTGAATCACAAATGCCGAAATAAATTAGCACAATTTAATTTAAGTGAATGCAACACACGCTAGAGCGTGATCGGCCCCTGATTAAAGTATTGGATCACACGCTAGCATGTGATCAGCAGCGAACGTGTTAACCATTGCACAATTGTGGCCAAGGAAGAGTTACCACTATCATTTTTCTTTTGTAGTTCAATAGAAAATCATTGGCATACGAATTTGATTAAAATGAAAGTGCTATCACCATAGGCACTTTTAAATTATAAAGCATTTTCAAATACTTGCATTATGATACGCCACTGTAAATGAATGTCATATTGACATAGTCTTTTTACTTTCAAAAATTAAAAAAAAAACGATTGCTAGATAAATGTAAGTGGTAACTTTTCCGTGGCCGCAACCATCCAAACTTATACATTAATCAATTTAATCATAATTTGAATTTTTACGATTATTTAATTCCTCGTCTTTTCCGAAGTTACAATATTCCTAATATTCAAGTATTATTCAAAACACATGCTTGATGTACTTAACCAATACAAAAACATAAATTCTTAATCCATTTCAAAGTAAAGGCAAAAGAATGTTAATGCCCAAAATATTTCACTTTTCACTATTTTCGTATAATCACTAGAACCTTAAAAATAAAATAATAAACAAATACGTAGCTACACATTACGTAAAAAACAGGTAGAAGAGTTACATAAAAATATCAAATTAAACGCTTAACAAACAATAACGATGTGTTAATTGATTTAAATTCTAAAGTTTACTTACTAAAGATACTCTTTTCCACCATTACAATATCCCAGTAGTTGAAGTATTGATACATTAATTTCAATTATAGAACTTGCATGATAATTAACATGTAACTATACGCACAAAATTAATTTATTTATACTTCAAAGTGTTTGTTGTTAAAAAATAGTGAAACATGATTAGAACTTCCATATCTAATTGACGAGCAGCTATGTAAAAAACTACAGGCTGGCCAAATTCTGATTTATAAGTTATAACACTTATAACAGTTATTTATCCTGTTATCACAGTTCAAATATCACTATCGACTAAATCTTGAAATATGCGGACCAATCATGCGTTTCCTTGTTTGAGAACTACGTAGTTAGGTATAATAGTAATTAACGTATTAAATAAAAGGGGCGACCCAGTCTCAACATCCGAGCGTCTTTTTACCACTCGAGCGAGCGCAACGAAGCGAGAGTGGTAAAAATATGCGAAATGCGTTCATTAGTTTATCGTTCATTGAAGCAATAATTTTGAATTAATAAGAATTACTAAAAACTGCAAAATCGAAATCGTATTATCATGAAAATGTGTGACGCAAAACGAGTTTCTTGTTATCCGGAATGAAATTAAAAAGATGGCCGCTTCCGCCATGGAGGAAATTGTCCCGTCGACATCTAAAGCAAGATACGAAAGAGAAGCAAAAAGGTGTTAAAGGAGTGAATGAGGAAGTTATTCTGGCATATGTCAAAGACAAGGTAAAACTTTCTATACCATTTCCCGTAATTAAATTATCTTATATTAATTAATTTTTTAGTCTGGGAAGTCGGTGCCATCTATGTTGAAAAGAATGTTACAAACAAAAGAAAATATAGATATTGCAAAATTTGGACTTGTTAACGAATTTAAAAAAAGTCCAAGAATTACATGGGCAAGAAATCTTTGATATTAAATGTAGAGATTTCTTCGAGAAACGCCAAATTCGACGTTCTTAATGATAAAGGTCCGTATTGGAGGGATTTTATTTTAGGTTTGAGAGTGTGTATTTTAAGTTACTACTATTATGGGCTTCTTTGGTGGGTGTCGTCACGATGAACTTTACAAGATGAAGTTTACTGATGTGGAGGACAAAGATTCCACCTTATTGTCAAATTGCCGGAGACGAAAACAATTCCACGTATTTTCACTGTGGTAGATGCAAAAAATGAGATTTCTTATTTGAATTTATATCGAAGTTATATTTCTCTCAGACCTAAGCATATGAGCATCGATAAACTATTTATTTATTACCAATCACGAAAATGCAGAGCTCAACCAGTGGGTTTGAATAGTTTTTCAAAAATGCCCATGAAAATTGCTAGATATCTGGGACTGGAAAATTCACACTTATATACTGGACATTGCTTCAGACGTTCCTCGGCAACGTCTCTAGCGAATTCAGGTGCTAACATGACCACAATGAAGAGGCATAGAAGGTGGCGTTCCACATCAGTGGTGGAGGGATATATATCTGATGCAATCAAAAACAAAATCGACATTACAAAGAAAATCGGTATGGAGTTAAGGACGGCCCAGCATATATCGAGATTTAGCCGCAAGTGATATTTGACTTGCTGCTAAATCTTGATATATGCTGACCAATAAGAAATAGCTTTGAATGTATAGTTTTTAAATGTTTTAAATAACAGTTTCGTCAAACTGAAACCCACGGTTGGACTAGTGGTATTATTGCTCGTCTGACACGCCGTTGAGGCAGGTTCGACTCCCGGCTCATGCTATTTTTTTTCTGTTAGGTTACAGTAGTTTTCTTTATCTAACCTAATTTTTTGTTAGGTTACTGTAGTTTTGTGTATCTAATCTAATTCTGTTAGGTTACAGTAGTTCTGTTTATGTTTTTTTCCTATTATACCGCAGATTTTAGATTTTTATACCCAACCACGAAGTTGTCAAACAAGGAAACGCGTGATACTTGCGGCTAAATCTCGATATTTGCGGACCAATCATGCGTTTCCTTGTTTGACAACTTCGTAGTTGGGTATAAAAATCTAAAATCTGCGGAATAATAGGAAAAAAAACATAAACAAAACTACTGTAACCTAACTGAATTAGATTAGATACACAAAACTACAGTAACCTAACAAAATTAGATTAGATAAACAAAACTACTGTAACCTAACAGAAAAAAATAGCATGAGCCAGGAATCGAACTTGCCTCAACGACGTGTCAGGCGAGCAATAATACCACTAGTCCAACCGTGTTTTGCCAGTTTGACGAAACTGTTATTTAAACCATTTAAAAACTATACATTTAAAGCTATTTCCTATTGGTCAGCGTATATCGGGATTTAGCCGCAAGTTATCACGCGTTTCATTGTTTGACAACTTCGTAGTTGGGTATAAAAATCTAAAATCTGCGGTATAATAGGAAAAAAACATAAACAAAACTACTGTAACCTAACAGAACTAGATTAGATACACAAAACTACAGTCACTTAACAGAAAAAAAATAGCACGCGCCAGGAATTGAACCTGTCTCAACGGCGTGTCAGGCGAGCAATAATACCACTAGTCCAACCGTGCTATTTCAGCTTAACGAAACTGTTATTTAAACCATATACAAACTATACATTTAAAGCTATTTCCTATTGGTCCGCATATATCGAGAATTACCCGCAAGTCTTATTTTTTTTACTAGCACTATCTTTCCTAGATTTGCTTCTTCACTTTTTTTCTTTCCTAAATTTGTTTCTAGGTCAACCAACCTTTTTCTTTTCTTTTCGGGTAGCTGGGTTTATGAACTCGAGGGTGAAGAGCAACTAGGCCTCGGTTTTCTTTTTTTACCACGAGATTCTACGTACACGCGTATGTAGGTATAGAAGGTTATGCAATCTACTTTTTTTTCACTATCGCTAAATGGACTTATCTCATTTTACAAATTTTGGCCAAGTTTCGCCAAGACCGGCCGTGACTTCTCGATGTGTGTATGAGTGTGTGCGTGCGTGTGTGCGTGCGTGTGTGCGGGTGGTTGGGTGGGTGAGTGTGTGGGTGTGCGTGCGCGTGTGTTTGTGTGTGTGCGTATGTTAATATCTACGATAACTCCAGAACGAAAACACCTACGTACTTAAAATTTTGTATTTAAGTTTGTTTTTATTTCACCTGGAGCTGATTAGATTTTGAGAGAGATCCAGGGGGGGTGCATTATAGGCAGCTTTTGGTTTTTATCAAATATTTCTAAAACAGCTTCTAAAACATATTTCAAGCACATAAAAATACCTAGATGTAGACCTTAAACATATCGATTAATTATGTTCCATACAATTTTTTAATACGAGCGTAATTTAGCGGAAAAAAATTCCTGAAGTAGCATTTAAGTGTTAGTTCAAATTTTTTCAATATCTGATTAACGATTAATTTTATAAGAAAAAGTGTAGACCTACTTTTTAAAGAAAATGTAATTTTACATAACTTTTATTTATAAAGTTTCTTGATATAACGCAAGGTAAGTCTAAAAATTAATTAAATATGAATGAAAAGCGGGCGGGGAATTTTTTTTTTAAGTTAACACGCGAAAATTATAACCTCAATCTGTTTAAAGATTGAAATAAAAAGGTAAATTAAAAATCTACGGTAACCTAGGATCCTCTCAATGGATTGTACAGTAGCGTAGCTTGGATCCTAGGCTACCGTAGATTTTAGTTTTCCTTTTTATTTCCATTTTTTAGACAAATTGAGGCTATAATTCGACAAATTTTGCGTGGATGGATTGTAGAGTAGCGTAGCTTGGATCCTAGGTTACCGTAGATTTAAATTTTCCTTTATATTTCCATTTTTTAGACAGATTGAGGTTATAATTCGACAGATTTCTCGTGATAGAAGGCACGGCCAAGTTTTAAACGTCGTTCTAAACGTATAAGAAAGAGGTTGCATAGTTATCCTAAAAAAATTATAATTAAAATTATTTCATTTCTTTTCATTTTTTTAAGTTAGCATCTAGATGTCTATTGACCTCTTTTTGACATAAAGTTTTAAACGTCTGGCATAGGTTATTGTTTTTGTTTTTACAATATTGCCTATTTTCGTAATTAACTTATAAAAGAGGTTATCCTTAAAAAAAGTTATTATAATTACTTCATTTATTTAAAGTCCATTTTGTAGGTTGGAAGAATTTGTTGTGTTCCACACTAGATGTTTAATTTCTATAACTATGTCAGATTTTTCAAGAGGGTTCAGAGTTGGGTTAATTATATTTTTACTAAGTGACGTTACTTCCACTTTAACTATTTTTTAATTTCGGGGATTATGCTATATATAGCAACAACACCCTTATAGGCAGCTGTTTACTTTGATTAAAACCAATATTTTTTTGATTCCAGATTTTTTTGTATTCAGAACACCTTTTCCAAACACTTGCACAAAGGTACTGATGCCCAAAACTAGGCCTCGTGCCGTAACCCCTATTAAGATAACCGGTAGCTCAGTCGTTTTGGAAAGCACTTGGATGCGTGGGCGTGCGGTTGGCGTAGAAATATAAAAATACCTTAAAAAGGGCCCCACTTGGTTCGTTCTATGTATCTTAGTCGTAGACTGTTTAGGAGTCCTTCTCCTCCTCAGCCCTGGTCAAGCCATACTTGTTGGTGTTGTGATGTTTTGTGTTATTGTATAGTTTACAATCATGAGATGTGGTTATTATTGGTGTAAAAAAAGATATAGATTTATTTGAATATTTACTAATGTGTTAATTGGTTTAAGTGAGTGTGTTGTTTAATGGGGTGTTGTTAATCCGATTCGGTTTCATGCTAGATGGTCATCGAATGGACGGGCGGATGTTGTAGGTTGTAGTTGTAGGGAGTGGTAAGGATTTCTTTAGTTGGGATAGTATCGCCGAAAATTCTTTTATGCGCGAAGTTTTTCTGAAGTGTTTGGATTCTGTGTGCGATTGGTGGTATGTTGACATGTTGTCTTGTGAGATCACTAGGGTACCTGAGGGGTAACCTCACAGGAGGCAATAGAGGAAAGGTGATTGGGGTTTATATTGGTGTATATGAGTACTCGGAAATCCATAACAGGGCGGATGTATGTTTTGTAGGTGTGTCGAAGTGTTTTAGGGTGGCAACCTCTGATTATACCCCGGAGGGCGCCCACTAGGTTTGCACGGTTTCTAATCCTATTGATTGTTCTTTTTATATCTGGGAACCAATTAAGGGTTCTAGTGAAAAGGATCTTGGAGTTTAAGTTTTCTTGGTTTAGTGTGAGTGCAACATTTCTGGAGGGAAGCTTTGGGAGTTTATCTTCGGTGTAATTAGGATATTGGAAGTGAATTGTTTGGGTTTTAGTGGGAAAGGACCTGATAAGGTTTTCCCTACTTTGACTCGAACTGACCGATTGGTCTGGTACCAGAGTAGGAGTTTGGAGAAGGGGTCGGGAATGTTGAGGTTACGGATCTTGTGCAGGAGACCGGTGTGTGAGACCCTGTTGAACGCTTGCTTAATGTCCAGAAACACAGCCAGATTGCATTGCTTGTGATTAAATGCTATGGTGGTCTCTGTAAGCAGCTTCAAGAAGGGATCGTGACACGTTCGATTGAAACGGAAGCCGAATTGGCTGTTGGGAAGGAGGTCGCCTGGCTAGAATCTGCTGAAAGCATTTTCCGATGCAACTAAGGAGGGAGTTTGGTCTATAGGGGGAGAGTGAGGTTAGGTCGGAGTGGGGTTTGGGAATCATGACGGTGGAGGCCGATTTCCAGTCCGTCGGAAAGTGGGATAGGATTAAGCATTGGTTGTAGACGTTGGAGAGTAATAGGAGTGCTGAGTCAGGTAAATGACGGAGGATTTTCGATTTAGGCCATCATGACCTGGGGCAGAATTTTTCCCTTTTTTGAAATATGTATATATATATATATATATAAAACTTGGCTGAATGCAGTAAAGTGTATAATAAAAGAAAGCAAGGGCGTGTCAAAGACAATGTATGAATCTTGCGGAAGCTTAAAAATAAACAAGAGGCAGGGATTGTCTTGCCTACCTCAGAAGGAAATGGCGAAACTGGTTATGTTTTGTAGAAGCTTTTCGGTCTCTTGCTACCAATTTCTTGACAATGATTTTAAATACCGTTAACGTAAAAAAAATTCCAAAGCCCGCTTCTATAAAAATATCGGTAAAACAGCTTCAGCATTTTCAATCGTATTTATTAAATTTTTACATTTATTTCGCTTTACGCTAAAAAACTTTTTTTCTTTAAAAAATACGTCTGCACTTTTTCTTATAAAATTAATCGTTATTCAGATAATGAAAAAAATTGAATCAACACTTTGAAAATTTGAATAGAAAATAATTAATCGATATGTTTAAGGTCTATACCTAGGTATTTTTATATTTTTGAAATATGCAGCTGTTTTAGAAATATTTCATAGAAACTGTCCGTAATAAACCTCCTTCCTCCACCGCTGGATTTCTCCCAAAAATCTAATCAGCTCTAAGCTACTAAGTATGTAGGTATTTTCGTTCTAACATAATTCACACTCAGATATTCAGATTTTATGGCCGATCTTGGCCAAATGTTGTAAAATGAGCTAATAAGTCGATTTAGCGATAGTGAAAAAAAATCGATTGCATACCTTCTATACCTACATATGTAAGTATATGTGGGTTGGAAGATAAAAATCTGTGTGAAGGGTCACCTGTTTATAAATAAGTCGTCCATAGCAACGAATATTACAAAGGTAAAAAAAATTTGAGGTACTACTTGAAGCGTTCTTAATCGACAGAAATTATAATGCGATTTGCATCAGTGAACACTGGTTAGTAAACCATTTTCACTGGTTTTCGATTAAATAAGTGGTTTATTACTACATCCCTTTGCCGTAACAACTTGGTGAACGGAGAAGTTCTAATTTTTATAAAGCAGGATAATATTTGTTATCAGCCACTTACTTTTATTAATGAACTTGCCATTGAAGTGCACTGTGAAGTAGTGTCTGCATTTTCTAGCACGTTAAATATAATGGTTGTTGCATGCTATCATTCACCATCCGGGAACTTTCAAACTTTCTTAAAGAACACTGAAAAAATTTTGATTAAATTGTAGGAATAGAATAATATTATGGTGGGGAGAGATTTTAACGTTCAATTCAATTCCGAAGACGCAAATTCTAAGCAGTGTTACTTATTTCATTCTTTTGGATTTATAAAAACAATTTTGTTGCCAACCCGTAAAAATAACTGCATAGATAATATTTTTATTAACTTTTCTATTAATGATTTTATATGAAATACAATCGACGTGAATCTTTCAGGTCATTTACAAGAAATTGCAGTTCAACTTACGAGTAAATTTCCTAGGGCTTCGATTAAACTGCTTAGACTGATAACCATTAATGGAATCAGTTGTTTACATCGCATCTTAAATCAATGCAGTTGGGACTATCTTAGTGATACAAATTTAGATACTAACACAAAATTGATGCTTTGGTAATTGCATTTCCTTTGAAAGTATTATCATTTAAAAGATCAAATGCGGATATTAAGTGGTTTGATAATAAAATAAGGAGGTTTCGGGATTTATATCACTTAAGTTGTGAAATGTGCGAATTATGTAATTCTCAAAATCTGTTAACGTTTAAACGTAAAATTTGCTAATCCCATTGGGACTATGTGGAAAGATTGTTAATTCACATCGAAATCCAAAAAAACATACTATCAATATTCCAATCCAATAGTTTAATTCACATTTTGTCAAGGCTAACGGTAGTGGCTTTAACACAAGTCCATCGCTTGCAATTATATATAACATCACTGTCTCAGTACTTAAAATTCAATTTAGATCTAGTTCCAGCTATTGAAGTTAGGGATGCTTTATTGTCTTTGAATACCAGTAGTACGAAAGATAAATATGGCATTAGTGTTAATCTGATATAATCAAATGCTAGTCTGTATGTTTCGCCTCTTGTAAGATTAATCAATGAAACCCTCTTAAAGGGCACTTTTCCGGATTGTTTAAAAGTAGCTGCTGTAGTGTCAATTTACAAAAAGGGCAAAGTTGATGATGTAACAAATTACCGCCCAATTTCAGTTTTGCCAACACTTTCAAAAGTATAGGAAAGGATTGTAGTTAAACAAATCAGTACATACTTTGAGAACAATAATCTCTTTACTGAAAATCAATTTAGGTTTAGATCCGGTAGGTGTACTTCTGATGCTGTGGCAACCTTTGTTAACCAGACTCTTGATTACTTTGAAAGAGGTGAACACACACGTGCTATTTGAATAGATTTATCAAGAGCGTTTGATAATGTATCACATGACTTACTACTACCAAAATTAGAAAAGGAACAATTTTAATGAGAAAAGTATAGAATTGATAAAATATTATTTATCAAATCGGTGTCAATATGTAAGAATAAAACAATGAATATTCATGTAAACTGCCGTTAACTAAAGGAGTACCCCAAGGTAGCATCTCTGGCCCACTTTTGTTTCTGATATACATTAATGATATGCCCAGTTTCGTATCACAAAGCAATAACTGTCTATTGTACACAGACGATGCTACATTATTGATTGGTGCAAAGAGCATTAATAAAGCTATGAAAGAATCTGAACAGTTGTTTAGAAGAGCTAATAACTGGTGTCATACTAATCAACCGAACACATAATTTAAATGAAACAGACAAAATGATTTTATAGCTCAGATATCATGACTCACCAAACATTCCTTTTGTAAAGTTGTTAGGTGTTTGCATAGATACTAAATTAAATTTGTCGGATCATGCTGACCATAGAAGCTTCAAGATTTGTAGTGATTTATACGTTCTAAGACGATTATCAAATAATGTATCACCTACTGTTTTAAGATCAGGTTATTTAGGTATCAAAGAAAGGCCGTAAGAATTGTAGCAAATCTTGGTTATAGGGCTGATTGTAGACAGGCTGACTCTCATGTTCAAATTATAACTGTATCTTTTATATTTATACTTACCTGTCTTTGTCATGTTAAGCGTAATATCTGAGTAGTACAGGGGCACTTTAACTTTCACTTTTTGACCTTGGGAATTTCCAAGGCCGCCCACGTGTAGGACGCATTTTTAACCTTGAGATGACCTTAGGTTTGGTTTGGAGTTAGCCTAGGGGTTGACCCCGGAGTTGTCCTTGAGCTGAAAATTGTATTCTAATAAAGACCCTTGCCTTGCAAGACGGGAACTTGTTCTAGGACTTCGCTCCTGTCATAAAAATTGTATTCTAATAATGGGGAAGAAGAAGAAATCTATTAATAGATAAGATATGTAAAGATGATGACATGTGTTTTTTTCATAATAAAAAGGTGTAATTTAGCCTATGTTTATTATTATTAATATTCATCAGGGCCAGTTTTGATTTTAATCAAAAATATCTCAAAGATATAAAAACCTAAACCTTAAAGTCCTTAAACCATTATGCCCTATGCGATCGTTAAGGTTAAAATTTAAGGGTTAGCTCAATTTTTTTTTTAATATCTGAATAATGACCCCGAGATTGTAAATAAAGTCACTTTCAACTTAAAAAACGGATGGTCATGCATTGTAATGGATGGTAGTTTGAGATGACCTTGTATTATTGACATTTTATAGAAGCGGCAGCCCTTGGAATTTTTTTAATTAAGTTAACATGTATCAAGGATATTGATATTTTTTATAGAAGCGGGCGGCCTGGAGTTTTTAAATTGACATGTATTTATTTTATACCCATTAATACCTATTAATATTCTCAGGTCTTTGCGTCGTGTCGTTATCGGAACTTGTTGGTGGGCCTTCATGTATTGTCGTGGTACCCGTGGCGGAAATTTTGAATTTGTATTATAATAAGAGGGGCCCTAATGCTAACTTGTAAGACAAGTGGAGGGCTTCGCAACTTACTCTTAGAGCTTCGACACCTTGCCCGCCATAACCTGCAATTTCTTAAATACAATTTCAAATTTTCCTCCAGGGGCGAAGACTCGAAAGTTAGTTGCAAAGCCCTATACCTGCCTCATAAGTCAGCATTATGCCCCTTATTAGAATACAAGTTTAGATTTCTCGCAATAAACAATCAGAATGTAGAAATTAAAAGGTTTTATAAAGCATTGAAAACAAAGATGTGGCAAGGGGCTAAACCCTGAGAGCAAGTTGCAAAGTCCTACACCTGTCTTACAAATTAGCATTAGGGTTCCTTATTAGAATACAAATTCAAATTTCCCGCCATAACCGAACAGAATGCAGCCACCTAAATACAAATTTAGATTTTCCGTCACCTTATTATTAGAATACTGATTAAAATTACCGCCTTAACCTACAGAGACTTAAATACAAATTCAGGTTTTTACACCTAGGGTCAGGACAAGGTGTCGAAGCTCCTAGAGTAAGTTGCGAAGCCCTACACTTCTCTTACAAGTTAGCAGTACAAATTAAAATTTCCCGCCAATGGGCCCCGAGAGCAAATTGCGAGGAATTATACCTGTCTTGTAAGCTAGCATTAGGTCCGCTTATTAGAATACAAGTTCAAATTTCTCGCAATAAGTAATCAGAATCTAAACACTTAAAATATAAATTCAAATTTCCTGCTAAGGGGCCAGGAAGATAAAACCCGAAAGAAGGTTGCGAAGCCCTACGTCTGTCTTATAAGTTAGCAATAGGCCCCTTATAAGAATACAAGTTCAAATTTCTCGCAATAAGTAATCAGAATGTAAACACTTAATACAAATCCAAATTTCTCACCAAGGGACCAAGGGGCTAAAACAGAAAGCAAGTTGCGAAGCCCCACGCCTGTCTGTCTTTTAAGTTAGCATTAGACCCCCTTATTATAATAGAAGTTCAAATATTCCCTCATAGATGGCTCTACAGACAAATTCAGATTTTTGGTCGAGGGCCTGAGAGTAAGTTGCTAAGCTCTACATCTGTCTTACAAGTTAGCATTAAAGTTCAAATTTCTTGTAATAAAGTAATCAGAGTGTAAACACTTAAATACTTGTCTTACAAGTTATCATTATACCCCTTATTACAATACAAATTCATATGTCCAGCCATAACATGCAGACTTAAATACAAATTCCAATTTTCCGCCAATGGGGCCTCGACAAGGAGACAAAACCCCGAGAGCAAGTTGCGCAGCCCTACACCTGTCTTTCAAGTTAGCATCAGTCCCCTTATTATAATACAAAGTCAAATTTTCCGCCAAGAGTACCACGACAATACACGAAGGCCCACGAGCAAGTTCCGATTACGACAAGGGGCGAAGACCTGAGAACAAGTTGCAACGCCATACATCTGTCTTACAATCTTGGTTATGTTCGGGAAGGGTTGGAGTGGGGTCGCCGAAACAGTCTTCGCCGCAAGCCCCGCGTCGCAAAATTTTACCTATGTGAGAGTAAGTTACTAAGCCCTACATTTGTCTTACAAGTTAGCATTATGCCCCTTATTACAATACAGATTCATATTTCCAGACATAATCTGCAGAGACTTAAATACAAATTCAAATTTTCCGCCAATGGAGTCTCGACAAGGGGGCAAAGCCCCGAGAGCAAGTTGCGCAGCCTTACACATGTCTTACAAGTTATCATTAGCCTCTAATTGTAATACAAATTCAAATTTTTCGCCATGGGTACCACGACAATACACGAAGGCCCACGTACAAGTTCCGATCACGACAGGGGGCGAAGACCCGAGAACAAGTTGCGACGCCCTACACCTGTCTTACAATCTCGGTTATGTTCGGGGAGGGCTGGAGTGGGAGTCGCCGAAACAGCCTTCGCAGAAAGCCTCGCGTCGCAAAATTTTACCTATATGAAGATCTCTTCACACTAATATTTAACATAGGAAATTGTGGATTACCTTGATTTGGGATGTTATCGATAATTTACTGCTAGACATAGCACCTTTTTGGAACCCTGATCTATATAAATAATGAGTAGTTACTTTTAATCGGCATTATAAACTTTTATGCCTATGAATATATTTCACTGTTTTTAAAGAAAGCATGATATTCCATATCAATAATCAATTTTACGTAATTTAAGCTGAGTACTGAAGTAATACGATTGATTTTAAAACGTCATCCCTAAGCTAAAACACACACTTACTTATGAGTGAGGTACAAAGAGGATTCCCAAATAATTATTATTATTATTAGTAAAACAAGACAGTCAATCATTAAAATCCAAAACAATTTTTACGCCATTAAAGCAGCCCAAAACGAAATGTAAAACAAACAACTGTGATACATATGTGTATTAATCAATCAACGTATTAAGACATTTGATTCTCTGTTTAAACCTTGTATATATAATTTTAACAGTCCAAGAGCTACCGCTTCTATAAAATATATGTTGAAGGTGACTTTATTTACAATATCGAGGTCATTATTCAGATATTAAAAAAAATTTGAGCTAACGCTTAAATTTCAACCTTAAAGATCGCATGGGGCGTAATCGTTTAAGATCTATTTGAGATATATTTGATTAAAATCAAAACTGGCCCTAATAAATATTAATAATAATAAACACAGGTTAAATAACACCTTTTCATTATGGAAAAACACTTGTCATCATCTTTACATCTTATCTATTAATTCTTCTTCCCCATTATTAGAATACAATTTTTATGACAGGAGCGAAGTCCTAGAACAAGTTCCCGTCTTGCAAGGCTAGGGTTCTTTATTAGAATACAATTTTCAGCTCAAGGCCAATTCCGGAGTCAGACTAACTCCAAAACCAAACCCGAGGTCGATCTCAAGGTCAAACATGTCTCCTACACGCGGACGGCCTTGGGAACCCCCAAGGTCAAAAAGTGATAGTAATGTGCTCCTGTACTACTTATCTGCAATTATACTTTATAGTCGGATATTGATTTATACAATACTCGTTTTAAAAATAACATCTGCGTTCCATACTGTCGTTTATCTAAAACACAGGACGGTTCCGAGTTTTGGATAAAAAAGTTTTATAATGCTATCCCGCAAACATTAAGATCTCTCGCTTATAATGCTTCTAGAGAAAAGGTTAAAATATTTCTTATTAATAACGTATTTTATTCTTCTAAAGAATTCCTAAACTTGGTTTAGATTTAACGCAAACGTAGGTGAAGAACAATAAGTTTTATATATTTTTATTAATTGTTTGACTAGCCTTAACATAAATATAGCCAAGAAAGAATAAATAAGATTATCTCAAGGTCTAATATATGCCCATTAAACGTAAAAACTTTTAAATCAGAAGCAAGAGTAATAATAAAAGAAGGACCTTTGGGCGTAGGATTCTACATAAACAAGAGAGTAACTAAGTACACAAAAGAAATAAAAGGATACTCAGAAAAAATAGCAGTTTTAAAAATGGAGTGAGGCAAGGAACAACTAATTTCAATAATACAGGTGCATGCACCCACTGAAACAGCCCCAGAAGACGAAATAGAGAAATTCTATAATATAAAAGAAAGAGCAATGGAAGACTCCAGGAAGGGAATAAAACTACTAATGACAGGTGATTTTAATTGTAAAATAGGGATGCATAAAAGCGAGGATAGTCAAGCTACAGGAAGATTTGGAAAAGGTGAAAGGAGCATTAGTGGAGATACTTCGGTCAGCTTTGCGATAAAACATTGACTATCAATTATGAACACTTTCTTTAAAACATGGAGATCTCCAAACGGGAAATGCAAAAACGAGATTGATTATATCTTAACGAACAATAAACAGAGTACAACAAAAGTCAAAGTAAACAATCACTTTGAAATAAACTCGGATCATAGACTAATAAGAGCAACGGTGGTACTCAAGAATTACAACAAAAGGATGGAATGGTTGAATAAAAATGAGGACATCCAAAAACTATATTTTGCAAAGAGAATATCAGGGACAAGCTATCAGACTATCAGAACAATGGAAAAACGTGTACCAAGAGATGGATATACAAGACTCAAACAAGTTGTTGGAAAAGATAATCTTGTCCGCTAAAGTAAAAGCAACAGTGAAACAAACAATGAAAAATGAAAAAAAAATTATCGGCTAACACAAAAAAAACTAATAAGAAAAAGAGAAGAACTGAAGGGACAAGCAGATACAAGGAAACTTATAGAATATAGCGAACTTAATAAACTAACAAAAAGGGGAATTAGAAAAGACCTACGAAAATATGAAAAACAAAGGATAGAGGAGATATTAATAGAAACCAGGTCAACAAAAAGAATAGACCAAGAGTTAAACATGGGAAACCCGTGGATAGTACAAATCAAGACCGACCAGGGAATAATAGTAAGAGATAGGAATGAAATGGTAAAGGAAATCACCAAATATATATAATATATATAATAGTAATACAGATTGGAAACCTAGCGAAATACCAAAGAGAGACAAGAAACAAGAATTGGAGTAGGTCATTGTAAAACTAAAGATGATAAAATTACTAACGAACTAATAAAAGATCTACCAACACAGACAAAATAAATAATGATTAAACTACAAAAATGGTTCTGATCCATAAAAAAAGAAACAGAAATGAAAATAAAATTATAGGCCAATAAGTTTAATTCCAATTATGTATAAATTTTCAACAACAATAAAAAAGAGGATAACGGGAAAACTCGAACATCAGACAGTGGAACAGCTGGAATCAGGAGTGGCTTCTCAACCATGGACCACCTCCAAACTATCAACCAAGTAATCGAGAAATACAAAGAGTATAACAGATCACTACCGGGTGTTTCAAATTCGAGGCGTATCATTGGGATCTCAAACATGGTAAGAGATAGAGAAACGGTTAAATTGCGGTAAAGTTGCGCATTTAAGGGAACAATAATTGAAAACAAGTGATTTTTCGGATTTTTTTTTTTGTAGAGCCATTTAAAAAGAAATCAAAAAACAGTTTACACTTCTTCATTGTCATTTTTATTGTCTTTCATATCATGTCACGAAGTTTCAGATTCCCACATTCATCATCAACTTAATTTTTTTTAAATACGGACCTGGATTTTTTAACTTTACAAATCACTTATTTCATTGCGGTTACCATAACATATACTAAGTTAGGTTGGAGTATTAGTTTCGTACCCAAACAATCATCATCAAGCGCCTAATATAATTATAATTGTTTTCAATACGGCCCTGTCATTTTTTAAGTAATTTTTAAAGATTTTTATTGTGATGGTCATCATAACATCTACTGTAAAAAAGTTGAATATTCGTTTCATATATAGAAAACGGAATAAGAAACATAGGTATAAGGGATAAAAAACAATGAAAACTATTAAACACTGAAGGTCACAAAGAACACGTAAAAACCATTACAACAAGTGCTCAAAAATGTATCCCCGTTCTTGAATGCAGCATCTTACCCGATTTTCTAACTTATTCACAGCTCTTTTAAGATGTCTACGTAGAAGGGCTCATATCTCTCATATTATTTAATTATTTTTAAAATGTCTATATCTTGGGGTGCATCCTTATATACGCGATTTTTTAAATATATAAAGGTTTCTTACGAAACCTTTATTCGCAATCCACCGATATCTAAAAATTCTGTGTAAATATCTTGTAACCCTTCTGGCGTTATGAGGAGCCCCATCCTGGTACCACCACATCTGAGCAATTAAATTAAGTGGTTCATCTTTCAAAGCATCCAGAACATAACTTTGTACCAACTCTAAGTATTTTTGATGGGTAAGACGACCATCGTAGATGAAAGGACCAATAATTTTGAAATGGCTGATTATGTATCTCGAACACACTTCATCAAAATAAATTTGAAATAACTTCAAATCCCATATTTTTGTTGGTTTTTATTACTTCCTTTAAAATCATTATGGATGTAGCAAAACTTATTATGATAAAGAAATTAGACACAACTCAATGTATTGTCTTATCAATTATATTTTTTATTATTACATTTTTTTTACTTGTCCCCAACTATTGCTAAGCAACTCAAAAAAAAAAAACTACAAAAGTAAAATTTAAATTATACATAGCAACCCCCCTTGAAATCCCTTGAGGATTTCAACAAATATAAGAAAAATATAATGTGAATAACAAATCGAGAAATAGTAAGATTATGTATGTTTGACTCAAAATAACAAGCAAAAAAAAAATTTTTTTTAGTTATTCGGAAGCACACACAAACGATGTACCGTACGGCGCACTACTGATCCACCGGGCAGCACGAATAACACTGTCTGCACCGCGATGTATATTAGTTATTAGACCGAGCCGCCACTGAAGGGAAGGAAGATTGTCGTCTTGTAAGAGCACAATGGAATTGCTGTGGAGGAGATCAGGAAGTTTTCTGCTCCATTTTTGTCGTTTTTGAAATTCAAAAATAACTTCCTTTTTCCAGCGCTTGCAAAAATGTTGAGATAACAGCTGTGATCGTTGAAATATAGAAAGTCTATTTTCTCGCACATACCTATAATTGTGGTCGGGCACCGCTACTAATGACCGACCCACCAAAAAGTGTCCTTGAGTAAGAGGTACAAAATCGTCAGGGTCAGACGACAAGATTGACAACGGTCTTAAATTTAAAATTGACTCAATCATAGTTAATGTTGCATACAAATTCTCAAATGTGAGGTTTGCGTTACCGAGAATACATTTTAAATGATTTTTTTTTCAGATTTAACGGCACTCTCCCAAATACCCCCTTCATGAGGAGAATGAGGATTGATAAATTGCCACTCAATTGATCTTAAAGCGAAACATCTAAATATGCGTCCAAGGAGTTTAAAATTGTTTTAGCTCCACGAACGTTAGTGGAGTTATCACTAGATATGCAGCTAGACATACCTCTACGCGCTATAACTCGTTTCAAGCAATTCAGGAAGGCGTCAGTAGTTAAGGAAATGATCAATTCCAAATGTATAGCGCGTGTAACCATCCAAACGAACACGCATATAAATGCTTTTAATAATCGTGCACCACGAGTACTTTTATCTCTAATACTAATAGGTCCAGCATAATCCAACCCAACATTGTAAAATGGATATACTTGTTTTAAACGATTTTCAGGAAAATTACCCATGATCGGATGTTTACCAACAGCATTGACCTTAAAACAAGGTACACACTTTCGCAGAAGTTTCTTAATGTAAGAAAGTCCTCCGTTGGGCCAAACGTATACATAGGTTCCTAGTAACAAAAGGGTTAAATTCAAATCTGTTTCCTTTAGCAACTTGACTAGAAAAACTGTCAACCTAAAAATGCTCCACCTTCGATGTCGTATTTTTATTAGTTGACTAATTGCTAGGAAACATACTTTAATTAAACAACACAAATATACTCGGGGATAACATAACTAGTGTTATTGATTATCATCGATGATAGCTCGAGTTAAAACCGCTTCGCACTCATTCAATTTTCTACTGGTTTTAACGAGTGGTATCATCGATTATTAATCATAACGTGTTATATTTGGTAAGAGAATATAATGAACGTTAATAGAAAATATATTTTTTTAAAGTCTACAATTTTAAACGATCTGTCACTTTGACAGTAAACAATTTTATTCATTAAAAAGCATGTGACAGTCATGTGCAATGTTCTTATTGGGTTTTTTATACAAAACGAATATTCAACTTCTTTCCAGTAGATGTTATGATGACAATCACAATCAAAATCTTCAAAAATTCTTTAA
The DNA here is from genome assembly GCA_036346205.1 of Vesta saturnalis. Taxonomy (NCBI): domain Eukaryota; kingdom Metazoa; phylum Arthropoda; class Insecta; order Coleoptera; family Lampyridae; genus Vesta; species Vesta saturnalis. The sequence continues at coordinate 9,155,934 of JARFJB010000902.1, read as the reverse complement.
AAAATTACAGGGCCGTATTGAAACCAATTACAATTATGTTAGGAGCTTGATGATGACTGTTTGGGTACAAAAAAAATACTCCAACCTAGCTTAGTAAATGTTATGGTAACCACAATGAAATAAGTGATTTGTATAGTTAAAAAAATCTAAGTTTGTATATAAAAAAATTAAGTTGATGTTGAATGTGGGAATCCGAAACATCGCAGATGGATATGTAGATGACATGATATTAAAGACAATAAAAAATGGCAATGAAGAAGTGTAAACTGTTTTTTGATTTCTTTTTAAATAGCTCTACAAAAAAATTTTAAATAAATAGGTGGTGTAAATGGTGAAATAATAAATAAATGAATGAGTTAAATCGTTCTCTAGAAACACTATCGTTATAACTAACTGGAGATACTAACCATTCACCACAAATAATGCCTTTGTCCCAGTCGGTAGTTTAAGTGGGGAGGTTCATTCTTTTGATTCGCTTGATTACCACAATTTTCTGCTAGCTTACTTCCACTTAACATCAATATATAAAAATGCAATGTAACACTAATAAAAATGATCTCGGACGCCAAGTTATTTTTTTGATTATCTCGGAATAACTAAACCGAGTTTTACACTAAAAATTTATCGAAATGTAAAACAATAAAAAAATAACAACTATGTTTATTAAATATATAAAGTAAAAGGGTTAAATAAAATATATCTTAAAAACTAATTGTAAAATATTATATTATATTATATATATATTATTATATATATTATATTGTAAAATACTAAAAAAATCATTAAACATTAAATACCTGTTACTAAATATACAAAATCTTCTTGAGGATCCCTGGTATTATAAAAAATGATGCAGAAATGCAAACTAAGATGTCGTAATCCTTGTGTAATGTTGCGCAATTTATTGCAATACAATGCTTTTATGTTATCAGCTACACCCAAACTGGAATTTTATCTCTTAAAAATTTATTCTTTAAATTGAATAATCCGTTTAATGCATTCTTTGAAATTTTCAAATAAAAATTGCAATCATAAAATGAAAGCGTACGCTACAGTAGAATTAAATGCGTACTTACAATGTAATTAAATTGTAAATCGAAGTACCTAAAAATAAAAGTAAAATTAAAGTAACCGTAAAAAAAGTGCTTGAAAAGCGCAAATGTTTAAATTTTTTGTATAACGAGTTAAAAGATATCTTACCATCAAATTAATGGCACTTTACACTAAAATTTAGGTGAAAAATCAAAACAAAGCTTCCTGTTTCAACATTCATCAGGAAGTAAAAAAATGGATGCTTTTGAAGTTAGATAATGTAGTCGTGCGCAAAAGGATTTGCGCAAGGAATTAAGTCAATGATGACGTAATGCGCGGATAAAATGATCAGAAAAATAATTTGAAGTCGGAGTATAAACCTTTAAGAAATATATACCCTTAAGAAGATGTGCAAATTAAGTTGCCTACCTCATACCTATATTTCAATAATTAAAATTTTCCTTATATTTACAACAGAACGAATGAAAGACCTTAAATTAAGATATATTTTAATACAACTCAAAAAGAGTTGTTACAAAATAAAAACAAAAATCCAAGAAATCACTTGTTTTCAATTATCTCAAAAACAAGAGAAAATATGTGGAATCTGATCGCGTCTAAATATTGTTCCCTTAAATGTGCAACTTTACCACAATTTAAAAGTTTCTGTATCTCTTACCGTTTTCGAGATCCCAATGAACCACCTCAAATTTGAGACACACAGTCCCTAATTGACTTTGAAAAAGCATTTGACTACTTAGAACATAGTAGTAGCATTATAACAGCATTAGAAGACCAGCAAATCCCGGCAAAATACATGTGGATAATATATACAGGAATAATAAGGCAAAAATTTATAAATAAAAAAGAATGTTTTGAAGTAAAAAAGGAGATCCGCTATCGCCCAACTTATTTAACAGTATTCTACAATTCGTCTTCAACAAATTTAAGTGGGAAAACTTTGGTATACAAATTGATGGCAAGAGACCGACCAATCTTCGTTTTGCAGACGATGTGCTAATAATGGCTGAAAGCAAAAAATCTTTGGTAAATATGTTGGAAGACCTAACTAAAGAATCCGGAAAAGTTGGTTTACAGTTAAATATAGAGAAAACAAAACTGCTATCTAATAGAAATCAAGAAGATATGATAATAAACGGGAGGAAGTTAGAAACGGTAACAGAGGTAGTCTACTTGGGTCAAACAATAACATTTGGAAAAAGTATGGAACTAGAAATCCAAAGAAGAATAAACATTACTTGGAAAAAATTTTGGGAATCAAGGATCTTAAAAAGTGAAACAAGCTTAAATCTAAAAAAGTGTGTTTAATATGTGTCTTCTCCCAACACTTAGTATGGTGCGGAATTGGACTAAACAATGCTATCAGAGACTATGGGTCTCACAAAGTTGCAACGCTCCATGTTAGGAATAGATGTGATAAACAAATGTAAACAAGAAAAGTGTAACTGGGCAGGACATATCAGAGCATCACAAGAAAGATGGGCACGCAAATCCACAGTATGGTCACCATCAATGGGGAGTAGAAGAAAGCGTGGTCCAGAAATACACTGGGTCGATGAAATAACAAAAATTTGCAGGAAGAAACTGCAAACAAGACGTAAAAGACTGGAAGAAAAGGAAGGCCTTTGCCCTTACACAGGGATGAATAGGCTATCAAATATAAGTGTTTGACGAGCCAATGTACATATTTGTTACAAAGCATAAATTTATCCATGTATACATGTTCAATGCATACATGGATAAATGTGTTAGACAAGCATGTACCAATACAAATGGTTGGTGACGTAAATGTATGACATCTGGTGTATGCAGATGACAGTCTTATTAAGTGACAGTGCAGATGAGCTGCAAACCGCTCTGAGGAAGTTAGATATCGTCTGTGAGAGCATGGACCTAAAGATAAACGTGAACAAAACTAAGATTGTGGTGTTCAATCGGGAAGGTGGAAAGAAGAGTAGAGTATTTACTCTGCAAGATGAACTTGTGGAGCAAGTGGACGAGCTGGTATATCTTGGTAGAATGTTTACTGCAGATGGTACAATAGAGGGCGAGATTGGACGAAGGGTCAATGCTGGAAAGAAAGTGATTGGAAGTATGTGGACGATAATGAGAAATGAAAGCATAAGGCAAACTGCGAAATGAGCAATCTATAATGGCGTGTTCGTCCTGTCAGTACTGTATGGAAGTGAGACATGGGTATGTCAAAATAAGCATGAAAGAAAAATAAATGCATAGATGTACGAGATTCCTGAGAAGCACACGTGATAAAATGAGAAGGGACAAGATAAAGAATGATGCATAATGACGGAGCGTGGTGAGGAAAAGACGATGATGGATAGATATAAAAGTAGTAAATTAGGTTGGTTTGGTCACATTGAGAGAATGAATAACACAAGATTAACGAAACAAATATATGTGGGCGAGGTTAGAGGAAAGGCCGGGCCTAGTAGGCCACGTAAAACTTGGCTGAATGTAGTAGAATGTATGATAAAGGAAAGAAAGGTAAGAAGTTGTAAAAATAATGTACGAATCTTGCGGAAGCTAGGGAGGTATGCGGAGATAGGAAAGCATGGAAAAAGATTGTGAATGAAAAATAAATAAGAGGCAGGGATTGTTTTGCCTACCCCACAAGGGAATGGCGTGAAGGTTAAGTTAAGTTAAGCATAAATAAATTTATTATTATTATTATTAACGCCAATTTTATTTACTTTATTCAAGTTGTCAATGGCAGTAAGAATAAAAGTGTTACTGTAAACATTTTATTCATCTTTTTGATTAAACGATTGTTTTAATGAGATTTGACATATAAACTGACAATTTTATTAACATTCCGTCGGGCGCAACTAATCTGTGAGATGAAGTCACGAGTTTTTTTTGCACCAATCAGAGAGATCGGAGGGGAATGGAGTGAGTCTCCTCTCCAAGTAGCTTCCTGTATCCCTTCCGCTTACAAAAGATCGTTTTCGGTTTTTCTCGTGTCGTGAGGGGTGCATTAATCTCTTGAGATGAATTGCGCGCGATCGTGTAAGTATTTTTGATTTTCGAAATTTCACTTTTTTTTTGTTTATATTTCTTTTTTTAAACCTAAAATAGCATGTGAAACAAGTTCTAGTCCCTAATTTAGTGATATTAACCTTTATTTACTGTGAGATACAAATAATAATCTGTCAGATTATTGCGCCCGTTCGTGTAATAGGATTATTTTATTTTTCTGAAAGCAACGATTTCTTTATCAAAGCAGTCTACTACCCCAATGGCTTCAACATTAAAAGAACCTCCTCCTCAAAAGTTTGGCCTGCGGAACCCTACAGACTTGGTGGAAATTCATCTTATTTTGTGCAGTCAAGACGAAATATTGGCTAATGAGAACAATGGAGATGACGAGTCCGACACTGATACTGAAGAAAATGTAGAAGAAAGAGAAGAGGATTCTAATACTGACTAAGACGGTGAGAGCTCTGATGAAGACGAAACGGCTTGTCAAGAATTTTATGTAGGTAAGGATGGAACTAAATGGTCAAAAGTAAAGCCTTTAGCTATAATCAGAAGGAGAGCACATAATCTTTTGTTGCGAATTCAAGGTCCCCAAATGAATGCTGGAATAATCTTTTTTCGAATGACGTAATTGATTTGATCGTAAAGTATACAAATATATACATTGAGAAGATAAAAGAAAACTATTCAACAGAAAGGGATGCAAAACGTACTGATTTGATTGAATTTCGCAGTTTTATTGGCTTGCTATCTTATAGGCGTTGTAAGGAGCAATAGGCAGTAGTTAGAAGAGTTATGGGGAGAAGATGGTTTTGGTGTACAATTTTTTCATTTGGTAATGAACTTGAAAAGTTACGAATTAGTGCAGGCTCTCAAAGCAAAAAAGTTGTCATTGTTGGGAACCTTGCAAAAAACAAACGCCAGCTCCCTCCTAAATTTGTGAACATAAAATCTAGGGCTGCAAATAGTAGTCATTTCGGTTTTACAAAGAACTGCTCACTTGTGTCATTTGTGCCGAAAAAAGGGAGAAATGTGCTTCTAATTTCACGCATGCACGATGACGACCAAGTTGATGCAGTCACACGAAAACCACAAATGATTTTGGATTATAACACCACCAAATCTGGAGTCGATGTAGTTGACAAATTGTGCGCTAGAAATGTACGAAGATGGCCAATGGTGGCTTCCGTTGCACCACTAGGTATAGCAGGTGTTAATTCAGAAGTGATAATATGTCTTCAATAACAATCCCGATTCAAACACCAGCATAAGGCGAGGTTGTTTAAAAGTTCTATGCAACGAGCTGTGTTTGTAACAACTCCAAACAAGGGGAATGCCTATTCAATTGCAAAACGAACTACGTGAGTTCCAGCCTACCTCATAACATCAGGATATGCCTGCACCTGCATGCCACGACGGACAGAGAAAGAGGTGTTCCAAATGTCGTCAAATGAAAAAATATAAATGTCTGAAATGTAATGTTGAAGTATTCTGTTTGGAGTATGCCAAGATGATGTATGAAAAATGTTATGATTCAGCTTTTATAGTGTCTCAACCTAGCTCATGAATAACTTTTCATTATTTTTATTTTTATGATTATGTGGACTTGTTTTATAAAGTTAAAGTGAATTTTGAGTTATGTTTTTCTTTTGGAACAATTTGATGATTTGTTCAAATTTGTAAATGAAAACTGCAAAGAAATATTAAAACGTTATCTGAAAGCATAAATAAACGCAAATATAAGTGAAAAGTTAAGTTTGAAACGTTTTTCTTTACCTACACTAAAAAATTGCATTAATTGTATACATTAATCTGTCACATGAATTGCGCCTGATCGTGTTAGGATTTGCATTGCTTCCGACAGAAGGTTAATAGGAATTGGAAAATTATTACTATTTATTTTCGTTATCACATGGATACATTAATGATCAATTTAAAACATACTAAACATAACAAATTATTCTTTTCTACTTACAAATATAAAATATTTATACTTCAATGAGAATAAATTTAACTATTTAAGAAAATGAACGATTCATTTAAGTTTGGAATGGTTCAAAACACACTTAAAGATAAATGATCCTATTTGTTTTGTGGCACAGTTCTGTTGTTTTTCTGCACTTGATTCTTCTGCATCCTTATTTTGTTAATTTTAAGACATTGTTGCTGAAACACTGAAACATATTTGGTGGAATAATCGCTTATTATAACTTGTGCATATAAACGAAGAATTTTATGTTTAATTTTTAACTTTAATTTTTTACACAATTTCAAACAAGCTAATTTTAAATTTTCCAGTTTCAATAATGTACTATTGTTTTGAGTGACGTTGGGGTCGAACGTGGTAATTTTGAAATTAATTCTTCATAATTTGGATAAAGACTGTGATCGCTGTGAAAGACATAATCAAATGAGTATAAGGATATTTTGTTGTTTTGGAGACATTGTTCTAAAATATCCATATGAGTTTTGCCGTCACCAATTCTGAGTTTACCGATAATAATAGTATTTAACTTTTCATAAAACTGCTTTAGTCTATATTGCATTCGCTGGTATGTTTTATGTTTCACACATTTATGGATTAAAGATGTAATACCAGTGATGTTTGCAAAAAGTTTCTTTGCCTTCCTAAACCAATTTCTGTTACTCTCATTTAACAAATTTAAATTACGCTGAAGGGTATCTCTAGATGTGTACGTTGTCATGAAAGTAAGAGGTTTCTTTACACGTTTAATGGTCGAATTCATTGCCAAGCAGTACCTTGTAACAGCCGCTTTTGCATTAATTATATTTTCGGTTGTACCTTTGAAATTACAAATAATTTTATTAGAACCCTCTCTAGAAACATTCGTAGATACAGATGTTATTTCTCTTAGTACACTTAGAAATATTGAAGTATCTCTATTCATGAGTGCGATGTAAATTGGGTCATCATTACTCCATAATTCTTTACTAGTACCACTAGTACTAGGCTCGTTTAAGTGAATAGTTTGCGTTTGATCTACAATCTTTGGACGTTTTGAAACTTCCTCAGAAATATTTTTATTAACATCATGCTCTTCGACTTCAATTGGTTTCTCGAAGCTTGAAGGTGTGCTAGTTGCATTTTCGACATTGTTACCTTCAATTCCATAAATGTTTTCATAACTATGAATCAGCAAACTAACAGAAGCATGTGATCTATTGTAATAGTGACAATCTGATTCAAAATGACCATTTGAAGAACAACCAGAACACCAACGATCCCTAATGGCTTTGAACATTGTAACAGGTGGTTGTTGCAATGGTCCTTCGTTAGTCTAAAACAAAAAAAATGTTAGTATTTGTTAATGCTAATTCAAGTGTTTACCGTAAAAAGAAAGCGCCTCCATAAATCTGGGCAACTGTTATGCATATGACCTGCCATACTACATAAGTGACATCGTACATGTCGTACTCTTGCACATCTACTACAATAGGTTGTATAAAATGAATTTCTAAGTCCACACTAAAAAGAATTATAACTTTGTAATTCATGCATAACCATATTTGCGAGAATGGTAAGTGGTATTAATTTTTGTATCGTCATTACTCAAAAAAACGGCTTAGGTTTCCACTGTTCAAGTTTAGCCTTTCAATAGAACCAAAGAGTGTAGTATACAATAACAAAGACAAGATAGAACTGTTATCATAATAATAGACTATCACTGTTGTGTGTATTAGGGAATACATTTGTAAGAATCTAAGAACAGATGGGATAGAACACCTTGTATTTAGAAATCAAACAGTTCATTGATTGTACAGGTTTTATAAGAGTAACGTTATCTTAAAATTACCAGTTTATTGTTCAGAATTCAGTGTATTTTATGTATGTATTAACGTGTAGTAATATATTTTTCGCGCTTTTGCATATTCAGCTGGAGTTAGTGGACCCCCCCCCCTAATTTGAATTTTCTTTGGTGAAGTATAGCTTTTAAAAATTACTACGAGAGAGTTAATAAATGCAGAAACACATACATTGTTTTAGCGTAAAGAGCCGCCAGCGTCCTTTACCAAATTTTCCTGTTATTATTATTTGCAAATTGTCTTGCTTTAATTAAAATTCCCAGATATTACCAAATCTTGAATTTATATCCCTTCCGACGTTAATTTCAAAAACATCGAAAGTTTTGTACGTGAGAGCCCCTCCTGTCTATCCGTCAATACCGACATGAGGACCCCTACACGGAAGCCGCCTCCGCCTTCCGCGGATCCTCAATAAAACCGCGAGCCGCGCTACCGGACTTCTGGTTTTTACGCCGATCCGTTCCGCCGACCAGTCAATCTTTGTACGTGTTGAGCCGTTTGTCATAGTTATCATCTTGACCAGTCGTCCGTGATTAACGCGACACCACCCCTGAACATCATCTACATATAACGGGGCTTATAGCTGCTGAAATGTGATGCTGAATGCACGTAAGTCAACACACAACATTACACATACGCTGATGACCGATGCCACGCCGGGTTAAACACCCGACGTAATCGTTTATTTACACCGTTGAATAGAAAGGTACTCGCCTAAATTCTGTCAACCCCAGGGAGACCATTTAAACAGCGCAACGGGTATTTGCCCAGATTCTTGTAAATGATATTCCACCTACACACAAACCAAACTACACTAGGCAAAATAGTTGAAAACCAAAGTGCAGAAAGCCATCAGATTGACCGCAACCAGACGCCCGGACGTAGATCATATTTGGATCAGCTAGTTTCATAAAGAAACTCCGAACTTCGTATATAAACGTGAGTAGTACATTTTAATCGTACATAAATAACCATATTTAGTTAGTCCGTTTAATTCCATTTAAATAAAACACATTTCAATAAAATGAGATGGTAAAAGCTTTCATTTTATAGAAGCAAAATATAATCGTATTCTTGTTAACATATAAACCAATATCTTTAAAATATTGATTATTTTAGTAGACCTTTGCAGGTATAAAGAGCAAAGACCCTTGCTATCTTATCACCCAACACCTGCCATACAGTTAAAATAACGGAATAAAAGTATTTACTGCTTCGTCCTCACCGAAAAAGACAGGACAGGCTTCAGAATTTTAAATTATTTGTTTTGATAGCTTATTTTAACTAGGATTAAAATAGAACTTAAGACTGGGTCATTTGAATGTATAGCTGCCACTATTAACTATATTTTCACAGAAAATCCACAGGGTAGAACCAGCGGAGGACCACGGCTTGTAAGTTCCGGAGAAAAGGCGTCCACCCGAAGACGAGGCCACCAGGTTCCGGCTCCACAGAAGGATAAACATTTATTTTTGGTTTTCCGAAATAACTTCTTAATTTAATTTATTTTGTATATTTTAACGTTGTTAGTTTTAAGTGTATAAATATTTAGTATTGTAAAAATAAATAGGCTTAATACATGTATATAACCCTTATAAGACTATGATTCAGTGTGAGCTACCCTAGCACAGTGATCAACCCCGACATAATAAAATGAACCACTCCCCTTCTTGCAGGCGCAAGGACCGATTGAGCTAGTTCCGAGGCAAAGTAAAGTCGATTTCATTCCCGTAAGAAACGTGGCTTACATTAGAACCAGGTATTTAAGTTTTATTACAAATAATTTCCGTTAATAGTGACTGGTGGTGTCTTCCTTTTAAAGTAGATTACTTCGTAGCGCTTTTATTGAACCTTTCGATACCATTATTTAAAAATGTGAAATTTTGTCTTTCCGCCCCATGGAAGTCGATGATTTTTTTAAATAATTGTAGACCTGAACAGGCTAAGTTTGATCTATCGTGCTAAAGCACTCTGGAACGCTTACAATAATAAAAGGGGGATATTGAATTGCCAAAAGATGCCTATGAACGGTTACCTTAAATTTTTTCATATCATAAGTGAGAGGAAAACAGGAACTAGGGAGATCATTCAGAGTTTAGAAGCCGTGTAGAAGAATATGGATTGCGCCCGTTTGGTACAAGTTGAGATTTGTACTGCATATTGAAGATGATAATTAGCGAATCGAGTTTTCCCAGCAAAGATGGCCAGAGATGGTATCAAAGAATGTAATTGTGCAGCGCAATAATAATTTTCATACCCATAATACAAAAAAGAACTAAAACGAATCTTCTATGCTCATCGGACTGTATGTCAGAAGTTCAGGATGGGTCATTCATAAGTCTACTCGTTCGTTTTTTAATACGATCAACGATATCGGGAGCGTATTGGAGAGCACCAACCCATAGGTGAGAATTATATTCTAGATGAAGTCTTATACAACAAAGAGTTGTCGGTAGGTAAAGTACTGCCTAGATCTGTACATTACGAACAGCTGCTTTCGTAGCTGGCAGAAGACGGTCAACCCATGATAGATTTGAAGATACACATTCCCAACGTAGTAATATGGCCTGAAAACTTAAGATCTGGGCCATTCATGCTTACAACAGGAAATGATCGATCATTTTCGGCGGATACAACGCAACACTGAGTTTTATTAGCATTAAATTTAACTAAGTTATTACTTGCCCATTGAAGGATACGTTGAATGTCTTTGTTGATTGAAATTGCGATTTCAGCTTTACGGTCTTAATTTGAGATAGAAGTTGGATTACCTTCATCAATAGACTGAGATGAACTACAATGAAGAGTGTCGTCGTCAGCAAAGCAATGGACTGGGTTACTCATTCAAGAAATAAGATTATTTATGTATATCAGAAAAAGTGTAGGTGTTATGACTGATCCTTGTGGCACGCCCGCGTTACTGCCAACTTCGTTTGAAAAGAAACCATTAACTACGACACGTATTCGTCTTTTGTGAAGGAAACTGGAAACACAATTGATGGGTGTATCATTTAACCCAAACGAGGTGAGTTTGGAAAGTCAATACTAATACCGGACTTGGTCAAATGGTTTTGAGATATGTAAAGCGACTACAACCGGATTGTTCTAATGTATTGTTCCAATCTCGCGTCACATATGGAAGAAGCTCACCGGTTGAATGATTCTGCCTAAAACCATGTTGGTTGTCTGTAATGAGTTTCAAGGAAAGAGAGCATTCGCTAACTGATGGCTTTTTCCATGATTATAGACAAAATGGAAGTGATGGCAATTGGTTGGTAGTTGAAGGGATCGGTCTTATCGCCTTTTTTAAGAATAGATTGAACGTTTGCTAACTTATATGATGACGGAGATTCCCCAGAAGACATAGAGATCGAATGGAGCTTGATAGGACTGGTACTAGTTCGGAGGAGCATTTTTTAAAACAATACCTGGGATACGGTCTGGGCCAGTCGCCTTATTAAGATCAAGCCTACAGATGATCGATTGTAGGAGCTTGTACCGAAAATGAATTTGTTTCGTAGTGTATGAGGAAGAAGTGACTAGGGGCACATATTTTTCAGAATCATTAAGGCACGAGTTTGATGCAAATAAATCCACGACAAGATTGGCATTGTCTACAGAATCAGCAACTACAGATCCGTAAAAAGATGTCATGGGGGGAAATAAAGATGCACCAAAGTTTTTACTGATGGCTTTGGCTAATGAACAACATTTCCGACTACCCAAAGGAGACTTAGCTAGTTCATTGCATTTTTGTTGTTCAAACAAGTTTTAGTTTTAGTGATAACACTTTTGCAAGTTATTCTAGCAACAATGTATTCTGCATGACTCCAGCGTTTTATTAGATTTCTATTTGGTATAAAATATATTGCATCAGAATAACCAAGGTTGGGAACGAGAATGACCTATACGATTTTGCATGCCCCTAAGGTTGACTTCAGATTCTGAAAGAGTAATGTTCGAAGATGAGGACCACTTAAAACAATCTTCACACCAAAGAAAGGATGCAAAGAAATCCAGTAAATCACTCCGTTTAGCTGACTCAAAACATCATAACGTTCTATCAGTGTTGCGAACAACAGAGGAATTAGGAATAGTAGAAGTTATTTATATTAGACAATGATCACACAGATCTAGAGGTAAAAGAACTGAAGTTATATAAACAAGTGGGTTTACTGTAAGAAAGAGATCTAGAAAATGTGGAGTATGGTTAGGGTTATTCGGGATTCTGGTGGGTTCAGAAATCATTTACGTAGGATCACATGAAATAGCAAATGTTTCTGCAATATGATCAACAGGATTAGTAGTAGATGAATATTATAGCCAAGCAGAGTTACAATCATTGAAATCCCACAAAACTGAGATATTGCACGATGGAAATTGAGACACAAGGTAGCCAATTTTCGAACTAAAGTAATCGAGAAGTCTTTAAAGTTACTGCCATTAGGAGACCTATAAATGCAGCAGTAGCATTTCAAAAATTTAGGATCACAATGTTTAAATCAGACCATGTCGAATTTTTATTCTCCAAAGACGAAATCCTCTTACAAGCGATGTTGTCCTTGAAATAGGCACATATTCCTTTGTATCGAAAGTTAGAGTGAAGATTGTATTGGGGAATCGGAGCTCTCAGAGGAGACTTGTGCTTCAGATAGAAAGAAAATGTCAGATTGTAATTGTTCGAGATGTTGGTGAAGAGCATTAAGATTAGACCTAATACCGAGTATGTTGCAGTAATGGCTCAGAAAATGAGTAGTTTCGATTACCCAGGTCGCTTGGACCTGACCTCCCGGACATCCGAACGGGGCAAGATTTTACGTCAATCCCTAGAAATCACAGCCATCACTTTCATCTGACGTGTAATTCGTTCCGCCTCTGTCTCAGAATACGCTCTCTGATTTGAGGTCTGAGGGCAGGCCACGAACACTTGGCTTCGGGTTGGTATTTACTTTCTGCTCAAGCCTGAGACTATGGTCTAATTGGTGAACAAAGTTAAGTCTGGTTGGCAGCCTAGCGTTAACGTATGCTAATTGAGAGCCCAAGTCTGAATTCTGGTTGGTTGTTTCGTTTGTTTGGGGTGCCATTTAGCTATGTATTTACAAAAGTTAATGGCAAGTTCCTGCAATAGGGCCTGATCGTAATTCCATTTGGAATAGCATTCCGAAACTGGGACCTCACACCATCCCATAAGACTGCTGGGACTCAGCCGCATAGCAGGGCCCCCGTGTGTGCGACATCTGGCGGTGTATTTTAAAACGAGGAAGTTTACTGCAATTGCTATGAAGGGAAAACTTAAAATAGTATTATAATGCCATCTCATACGACTGTGATACGTTGCCATTTATTATATAACCGAGTCTCCGTCAAGCCCTGTTTTACAAAAGGGAATCCTAAGGGGTTCTCCTTTCAGCAGCAACGGGGCTTTGCCCTGAGCCCATTTTCTAACAGCTGGGACTCCAATGGGGCTGGTTTTCCAGCAGTTAAGGATCCGCCTTGGGTCCCATTGCAAATTTGAAATATCATTCCAATACTGGGGCACTATACCATCTAATCGGGCTCCGAAACCTGCCACGTAGCCTTAGCCTCATTGCAGGACCCTCTCGTTTGTTTGTTTGCGGTGCCATCTAGTGATAAAGCTCATGGTAGTTCCCTGTAATCGGATTAGTCGTATATTTTAAAAGTTGATGAAAGTGTTTTCGTGTACCTCTTTGGGTTTCCTCATCTTGTTTCCATGTGCTTTTTGTCTCTCCCCTATCCTTCGTTGTGCATTTTTGACTTTGCTCGATCTTGACTTTTAGTCATCCTGTTACCGTATGCCTTTTTGAATTTCCTCCATCTTGTTTCCGTGTCTTTTTGGCTTTCCTCCATATTGTTTCCGTTTGCCTTCTTGACTCCCCCATCCTGCTTCGGTGTGCATTTTTTACTTTCCTCGATCTTGTTTCTGTGTGTCTTTTAGACTTTCTCCATCCTGCTTCCGCGTACATTTTTTGGTTTCCTCCATCTTGTTTTTATTAAATATGGTAGGCATTGTTTTTTATCGCTTTTATATTAGTCCTTTTCTCCCCATTTAACCTTTTTATTCTCGTCCAGAAGCTTCTGGTATCTATTCTGTGTAATTCCGTCCACTCTTTTCCCATCTTTTTCCATGATTCCTTTTTTGCTGTCTTAATTGCTTATTTCACTGTGTTTTTCTTCATTTCTATATTTGCTGTTTTGCTTGGATATATCGTTTCCATGTTGTTTTCTTCTCCATTACCAACCTTCTTATATCTTCAGCCCACCAATTTGTCATTCTCGCATACTTGTTAGGTTTGTTTATTCCACATATTCTTCCTGCTACTTTTTTCATTGTTTCTTTGAAAGTTCTCCACCTTTCCTCTAACCTCCATTCTTAGTAATTCCTCATGTTTCCTTTCGGTATCTCTGTTTATTTTCTGTCCTTTTAAGGTTGAGTATTGCTAGGCTACTATAGTTTCTCATTTCTTGGTGATTATTTAAACTGGTGTGAGACTTTGTCGTTACTAATCAGTGTTGTGAACCAATTATTGCTTCTTTCTACACTTCAGTAGCTTGTATTTTTCCTGTTAGGTCCTGTGAGTAAGTTAGCCTATTATGCTTTTGGTATCGCGCTCTTCTGCTACGAATGTGTATTTATTCTCTAATGGTTGATCCCATAGCGTATTTCCTATTAGTAGATCATTTCTTACGCATAAGTCTATCATTTTTATACTATTTCTATTTCGGATGTATTCTCCATAGCTTCCCATACATCTCATTCCCCTGTTTTGTTTTCCAACTCTACTGTTCCAGTCCCCCATTATTATTGTATTCTGATTTTCCGCTTTCAAACCATCTTGAATTTGTTGTAAGTTAGTATAAAAATCTGTCATTTCTTCTGCCGTTCCTTCTAACGGTGCGGTGCCTAGATTTGTATTATGTTGATTGCTTCTTCTAAGTTTACGGTTATGGCTATTATTCGGGAGTTTATTGGTCTGACGTCGGATATTCTTTTGTTCAGTTCTTCGGTGATTATTATTCCTATGCCTTCTTTGGCATTTTTCCTGGTGTATTCCTGAGTAGTGCAGTATGTGTTTATTTGTTAGATATGTACTTCGTTTACCCTTTTTCTTAGTTTCACTGATTCCTAAGATTTGTATGCTGTTTCTGTTCATTTCTTCTGTTACTTCTATTTCTTTCCCTGTTGAGGTTCCTATATTCCAGATTGTTATACCTATCGATTCGCTTTTAATTCCTATTTCCTTGTTGTTTCTTGTAGTATTTTTATTCTCATTTTTATTAATGTCCTGTTCCATTGCCTGGGTCGATGTACTTGCTGGCGAGTTGGTTATGTAACCGGTGTTTTCTGAGAGCGTAACTGTACGAATCACCCTATACAGGGTGACCCGAACTCGATGGTCAAAACGAAAACAGCCGATTCCTCTGGTCTAATGAAACAAAAAATTGTTAATAAATGTAGGGTCTATTGTAACCGGTTTTCAAGATATAGAGTGTTTTTTAATTTTTTCGTTACCGTAAAAATGGCCCTGTATGTTCCAAACTAGGAGAGTTACACAAATATGTCCAAGGAAAAATTTGAAGAGCATAAAATTTCCTTCCGGAATCTTGAATCGATTCGAAACAAATCTATTATTCAACATTTTTAAGACCTCAATTAATTTCAAAATAAGATTTTTTCAAACTTTATGACGAATTTCCAAGAGCAATAGTCTTTTATAGGGACCCGCCTGATGTACGGCTAACGATGGAAAACTTCTGTATTCTGTAAGCTTTAACTGAAGTCTGAGGTTAACACACTAGTTTTGAATTATGACACTGAGAGTTAATAAATTGAGACACCGTAATCAAAGCTACAAGAATAAATAATAATAAATAAGAATAAAAAATAATAAGAGAAAAGATATACTACTGCATCAAAGCAAACCCAACCTAACCTAACCTAAAGATTCAATTGTTATGTAGTGCTTCAAAATGATTGGCATTTGATTCAATAAACTGACGGCACCACCTACGTACAGAGGCTGTTGCTGAAGCTATCTGTGCTTATGATATTAGCTGACTTGAGCTGTGAATTGCCTCAATGAGCTGTTTTCTCGTTCTAAGGTTGAGTGGCATAAACGTGTTCTTTGAGAGTTCCTCACAGGAAGAAATCCAGAGGGGTAAGATCATGGAGGGAAAAAATGAAAAACACTCTATCTTGAAAACCGGTAACAATAGACCCTATATTTCTTAACAATTTCACATTGACAATGGTGATAAAATGAATTAACCTTGCGAGAATATTAAAATGTACGCTTATCGGTTATGATGACCAATTAATATGAGAAAAGATACGAGTTTAATGTGTCAGAAAGAGCAAGGCCAATGATGATCAGTTAACGATAGAAAGAAGGACAGAGAAATGTAGACTAAATTAAGGCAGGTTTTAATCTTAAGAGTGCTTAATTGCAGTGTTGATAGAGGGATGGAGTTGAACTTTTATACTAGGGTGAAGAGAGTAGTAATTGAGATCTGACACAGGTCAGTTGGTTTTTGATTAAAGTTTTTTAGCCGGAAGTGATTGCGCGCGACTGTGTCACTAGTTTTTAAATAGAAGAAGTCCGTAAAACGGTATCGGTGTGCAATTGGTTCGCGAGTGCGAAAGTGCCAGTCAACGACGACGGATAGGTTATTTGTTCTGGACGATTAAATTAAAAAATCCGCTTTGTGGCAAGAGGTCCAAGCTGCAGAATTACGAGAGGATATACGAACAGGTGAAGCAAGGGAAACGGTCTCGTACAGCCGCTAAACTTCCCAATCCAGACGGAGGTATTGGGGTTACTAAAAAAGAAGTGGACAAGAGGTAGACGTTAATGTGTGGCTAACAATTATAATTTAAGAGAACCAGACCTAAACGGTTGTGTTGTTATTAAAATCGCAATCCGATTGAGTTTTATATAATATTTTAAGGCATAAGTTTACTAACTTTATTTTACTTTAGGACAAGAATTGCCCGTCGCACTCAAACTTAGGAATTAATATAGATTCGAATTAAAGAAAGATAACGTTAGTTTATGACCTCACTGATATTTTATATAAATCGAGATAAAACAGTTAGGGAGGTAAAAGGAGCTAAGCTTGTCTGTAAATTGAATAATCAAAATTTTATATTATAATAGGTAATAAAATGGCGCCCTGGGTAATTAATTGACAAAAAAAAAAATATAATAAACGGGAAAAGACTGAGCTAGCAAAAACTGGACAAATTAAAGTCAGAATTCAAAGTGAAAAAAAAATGCAACTTGAGAAAATAATTTTTACTGTTAAGGTAACGACAATTAGTTACTCTCTGTAGGGTTTTTTTGGAATGGCGCCTGTACCCCTTTTTGTTCTGGTTATTTTCCGTAGCTGTTCTTGTAAGTCCTCTTCAGGGGACCTCTCACTAGTTGTTATTCCACCCGCTTTTTCTATTGGCGTTTCTTTTTTCCCTCTTTCTACTTCCGGTTCTTTTTCTATTTTTTCTAGTTGCTCTAGGTTGTATTCATCCCCATTATTAATTTTATGTGTCTCAAAACTGTATGGTGACCCTGTGCGTTTATACACTAAGTGACATAGAAAGAAAGCCACCCAGTAATAATCAATTTACTTGAACAATTTTTGGTATGTGTATTCGAGACTAGTAAACGATCAAAATTTGATAAAAATTAAACTGTTAATTATTTCAAAAAAACTTAATGTGTTGCACCACCACAATGTATTAGGCACTCACTAATACGTCTGGGCATACTTATAATGAGGTGATCGATTTCCTCCTGAGGTATCTCATTCCATGCTATCTGTAACTCATGCTGCAGAGCCACTGAGCTTGTGGGGGGTGGGGTAAATTAAGTAATCTTCTTCCCATAATATCCCAGACGTGCTCGATGGGTGAAAGGTCGGGAGATCTCGGTGGCCAAGGCAACTCAAAATTAGCCAAAGAAGCCCTAGCAACATGAGGTCGTGCGTTGTCTTGTTGGAATGTGCTGTTGGGTACGGTCTGAACATTAGGTACAATATGAGGTTCTACGATTTCCTGGATGTAGCGCGCAGCGGTCATGTCACCTCTAATGAAGACCAAAGGCGACCTACTTCCAATAGCAAAACTCCCCCATACCATAACTTCAACTGTGTGGTGCACGTGCCTTTCCATAGAAAATTGCGCATCTTGTCTTTCACCACGCCGTCTTCTCACCCGTGCACGGTCGCCATGAATGCCCAAGCAAAATCTGAACTTATCATTGAAGACAATTGAATTTCATTCGTGCTCCCAATTTTCCCGTTCTCTGCACCACGCTAGATGATTACGTCGGGGCCCAGGAGTCAGTGGTAGCACAAAATGGGGACGGTATGAAAAGAGTCCAAAGGTTCTTATCCGGCAATAAATAGTTTGGATCCCAATCGCCCTTCCATGTTCTGCAAACCACTGGTCGGCAATCGCCCGTGTAGACGAGAAGCGGTCCCGTCATGATTTTTTTATTTTTTTTTAAATTTGACTAGTTTTTATTAATATACAATTTTCAAATAATTCTAACTGTTAACGTTTTGCTAAGCAAACAAATATTTGCAGGCAGTAGAGTTGCAGCGATTAAAAGTTTACAGTTACATGTTTAAACGTCCTTGCATACGTAAAATGTTGTAAGTTCGCGTTTAACCGTCAAAACCTTTTAATGTCCACAATTTTTCAAGCCATACAAAGGGATTATTAAACCCAATATAAAACTACTAGAACTGCAACAAACAAGATAAGGTAAACAAACAGCATTCATTCATTGTGCTGATGCATCTTTATTCAGAATATAAATAAATTATTAAATTAGAAGAACCTTAATCTTTACTCTTGAAATTGTGATGATTCAAATAGTTATATTATATTTAATTTAGCAGAAGTCTTTTTCTATACCTACCTTACAAATTTAGGTCAGCTTTTTTATTTACTGCACACTGCATGTGGGGAAATAATTCTTATTTCTATTGAATATGCAACAATGAAAATGTGTTTTATTTTGAAGCGTTTGGTAGTTTAGGATAGTTTTACTTGTAATAAAAACTACCATTTACGTAACTAAATACCTTTATACATCACGATTTTTGTAGATTTTATGCTTTTCCTAGTCTTATTAGCAGATATTTATGAACCTCACAAATTTTTATTTGATGGGCGTTTAAACGCGGGTAACATGTTTAATATAAGTTTCTAGCAGGAAGGAATAGTATAGATAGGAAGCCGAACTCGACAAGTCTTAACGTGAATATTTTGTTCACGCAGTTTTGCGAGGAATTGTTGAAACTCGTAAAAACTGGCAGAAAACGCTCATCTATATAAATGACACGCACTTATTCTAGTTATTAGTAATATTTTTGATTCTGTGGGTAATCTAGCAAGACATTTGGAGTCATGACAAGCCGGTGCAGAAAGGAATGTAGTATTTGGCAACATTTTGTAAAAAAGAAATGTGGTTGGCAAACTAGGTTGCAGAGCAGTGTGTAAAAAGTGTGGTAAAGAATTGCAAGGTCTAGTGGACAGACTAAAAAGTCACTGGGAAATCTGTGATAGTAAAATGTTGAAACTCTCCATGGTGATTGTTAGTCATGGCCTGGAACTAGACAGAAAGAAATTATCCAGTTAGAAAACAAACAAAGAAGCGAGAACTGTGCAAAGGGAAGTGTAGGTGATAGTGAAAATAGTGAAACTAGCAGCCATTAGGGTTCTTTTATTGTGCGAACTGGACAAGATAATAAGAAAGAATTGGACAGACAAATAGCCAAATGCGTTTACGCAACAAATTGCAGTTTTAGAGCGATAGAAAATAAGCAAATTCGAGAAGCCATAGAAATGCTAAGACCCGGTTACGTTCTTCCATCTAGATTTCACTTATCGTCAACGCTCCTGATTGAAATATTTGAGGAAAAAAAATTTAAATGTTTTAAGAAGTTTTCTGGACAGTCTGTTTGCTTGTCCTTAGATGGATGGTCCAATGTAGATAATGAGCCGATAATCTGTGTCCTTTTGATAGCAGAGGTTGGAAACAGTGTTCTCTTGGAAAGCATAGATACATCTGGTCATCCCCATACAGCTGACTATCTTGCTGAGTTGGCTATTAACTCAATAAATAAGTGTAAAAATGAATATAACTGTAAAGTTACTAGTATTGTGACAGATAATGGTCAGTATGAAGAAAAAAATTTCCGAGTTGTTCAGTTATCCTATAATTACGTATGGTTGTTCGGAGCACTTGCTTAGTTTGCTCTCCAAAGATTTAGAAGCATCGCAGGTAAAAGAACACATAGTACAAATTGTGAAATACTTCAGAAAAACTCATTCGCCAAATGCTTGGTATAAAGAAAAAGGGGGTAAGAAATTGGTCTTAGCTCAAGATGTTCCATTCGATGGAATACACTTTCAGATTGTCTTGAGATCTATGTAAATAAATGGCCGAAAATGTTAATATGTGAAGAGCATAAAGAAGAAATTGATCCAGTGATTTTTAAAAAAGTTTCAGATATCTATATTAAAAGGATGGCTGAAGATTTTCTACAGTTGCTAAAACCAATTTCTATAGAACTTGACGTAATACAACAAATAGGTGCATTTTTATCTCAAACAGTTTACACATGGAAAAAGTTAATGGCTATTTTTGACACTGACAATTTTGTAGAAGAAAGAAGCATGCGTCAGTATCAAATATTTAATAAAAGATATGTTCAAGCTCTAACCCCCATATATGTTGAATCCTACAATAAATATAAACAAAGAATATTCATTACTAGCTGAAGAAAAGAAAGATGCTTTAGATATTGATTCCCAATATTTTGCAGACACAGGATTATTACCGTGGAGATCCCACGAAGATGTTCCAGAAATTAAGCATGTGATGCCTATAGCGATTTTGGTTTTGTGTGCCTGTGCATCCTCTCCTGATATCGAGAGGATGTTTTCTACCTATGGATTCATACATTCAGATATAAGAAACAGACTTGGAGGTGGCAAAGCAGCTAAACTAGTATTTTTATTACTTAGCTTATAGACGTTCAGAAAAAAATTTTTTTTTTTTTATATTAAAAACATTTTTTAATGGTTTTTATTTTTGTAAAAAGCAGCTGAATGCTAAATTTCTTTTCGACTATTATAATAAATATTACCACATAAAAATGTATCAAGGTTTTATTTTTTATGAACAACAAATACATTTTTAAGTGTTCAAATTTGTGCCCCCTTTTCTAAACTAAATTAATCATGATTTTTATAAAAAAAAAATAATGCTGATTAATTAATCAACTGATTTAAATCATATCAACCCTGTTGGAAAAAATTTAATCTAGCAATATGTTGCATCAATGTTTATGTATAAAATTTAAACCAGATATTGAACAATCTAATACAGCTTATGGCTTTAGTTATTTTGAAAATAAGCATCTACCTACTTTTGGTGCATTAATTACTTATGTCATTATACATTGGTTCTGTAACGTTTTGATAAATAATTGAAATAAAACTAACTTTAAACATGTTAATAATTTCATAAATGAGGTGGTAACGATATTCAGTATTTATTATAGAAGACATTGAACATATTTTTAATTATAATGTAATTAGATAATCATTACATTTAGGTTGACTTCCTCCACCATTTTAATCGATGCAAGTGGTAATCTGCTGACTTAAATAGCATGAAGTCATAAAATGTAGCAGAAAGTTGAATTGACAATTCTGTGTTAAATAAGGCCTCAACTGCCACTACAATTTAATACATAGAATATATTGAAAGCAGTGTGTCAACATTAAAACCCATATATGTATCTAAGCCCTAGTGTAAGATCTACGCCATTTACTTCAGTGTTAAATAATCCATTATTATAAACTGAAATTTTTTTTAATAAACTTCAAGTTTGAAATACAAAAATATATACCACCTTTAAATAATGGTTTGTAGTACATTTACAGTTATTATTACTTTAGAGCAATAACTTCTGTTAATAAAATAAAATTTCATTCCATCGTTAACCATACAAAAAGCGAGGTTAATTTGATTAATTTCAAGATAACTAATAAAACCAGTGGCAACAACAAGTTCTATTTATTTTGGTTCGAATTTTCGAACTTTTAACGTGGTAATTGAAATAAGCCATACAATCTTATAATACATTTATACAATAATTTATTTCTATAGGATCGTTCATTGTAATGGTAGGTACGTGTTCAAAGGTCATAAGAATCGTAATGAATGGCAATGCGTATTACTCATACGTCACTGTTTTTATACTCTATAGGAGTAGAAAAAGCATAGTACACAACTCGGGCGGTAATGTCTATTACGCACTCGTATAAATTACAACAATCGCTCGCTCGAAATCGTAATAATACACTCGTGCGTAATAAGCTACGTACCACCCTTATTATGTAATATACTATTTTAGACTTACCTTGCGTTATATTAAGAAACTTTATAAAGAAAAGGTATGTAAAATAAAATTTTCTTTAAAACATATGTCTACACTTTTTCTTATAAAATTGATCATTATCCAGATATTGAAAAACTTTGAACAACACGTAATTCGAAAATGTAAACGTTCACCATTATCACACATAATAAAATACTTATCTTTTTTGGGTTTTTTAATGGTGTATTTTAAATTATACAATCTAAACGTTTCGATAATACTTACAGTTATCTTCGTCAGTAGTAATATTTGTTAAAAATTGTTAAAGATGTTGTAAACAATTTTGTTAAAGTTGAAAAATTTAAATTCTACCTTAGGAATTTTTTTGCCGCTAAATTACGCGTCGTATCAAAAAATTGCATAGAACATAATTAAGCGATATATTTAAGGTCTAAAACTAGTTATTTTTTATATCTTTAAAATATGCAGCTGTTTTAGAAATATTTAATAAAAACCAAAAACTGACCCTAATAAACCCACCCTCTCCGCCGCTGGATTTCTCCCAAAATCTAAACAGCTCCAAACCCAATGAAAACAAGCTTAAATACAACATTTTAAGCACGTAGGTATTTTCGTTCGTGAGTTATCGTGGATACTAACATACATACAGACACATACAAAGACATCATGGCGGATCTTGGTCAAAACTTGTAAAATGAGATGTCGATTTAGCGATAGTGAAAAAAAAATCGATCGCATAACCTTCTATACCTACATATGTATAGGTACGTTGGAAAGTAAAAATGGAATGAGGTGCGAAAAACGGCTCAGTTGATGTCTCCCTATTTAAACCGGAAGCCCTTAAAATTGTTCAAATAAATTTAAAAAATTCACTTAAACAACGGTTAATTCTATACCGTCTCATAAGAAGTATGTACAAACGCATCAACACACTGGTCTACCTATGCTGCGACACACGGCAGTGCCGAGTCCTTGTGCTTTTGGTGATATCGGTTGTAGCCAAGTTGGGTGTTATCGTCAACACTAAAATTTGACATTGTGGTCATGTGTTGTGTTAAGTCTAACCTCAAGTTGGAGGTAGTGGTCATTTGGGCGTTGTGGTCAGACCCCGTAAGATTCATAGAACATTCTAAAATACTGTGCTTTAGAAATTACTGAAGCAGTTATTTAAGAAAAAACACTAAATGCTTTCATGTACAACGTGATCAATCTCAAGTGTACTGTAGTGGTATGACAAAAATCCCTAGTTGTTAATATTGTTGTGTTTTGCAGTTGGTTGCTTTGGATTTTTAGTGAGGTTTTAGTCATTTTAGTTTATGTCAGTTTATGTCATATTATACCTTCGTTTTTCACTTTTGTATTTTCTTGGTGCCGAAATGTTACAAAATGTATTTGCGAATATGCAACGTAGGGTGAACTTATGTTTACAATTTAATGGCGGTCATTTTGAACATATGCTGTAAAGCAAAGTGGGATAACTAATGTGTACCTAAGAAGAAAAGACATTGTCATTCCATAAACATGTACTGTAAATTTTATTTAATTATAATGAAATTATAACATTTATTTGTTGTATTGTATAGGGATGCAGTCTAATCAAATACAAAATAATCATTATTTAAATTAAGATAATATTTTATAATATGTATAAGTTAATGACCTTCATATAGATTTGAAACTGATCGTAGTTTTCACTCGAACCATGCTCTAGAGTAGCTAGGGCAATACAGCTTCTTACCAACCTATCAGTGGTACCAACTTAAATATTTTGAGAACGTGGTATACACTTGAGATTGATCACTCTGTAAGTTCAGTTGCACGTCATTAATTTATGTAAGTAATCCCAACATTCTAGAATGTTTCTATCCCCTTTTAAGTCATGAGGACATACGAAATAGTAGCATGAATAATTTAATGGAACTAGTTAAATAAATTTATAACTTGCATTGTTTTTTTCGTGGAATTGTCTTTCCATAACAACTACTCGCATAATTGTATACGCTATTCAAGCCACCAGACGTTGTACGTCATAGCTTAAAACTGACTAAATCAATGACGTGATAATCAGCGTTGTCAAGTGTACGTGTTGTCAGACTGATTGCTTATACATATTTTTAGGTTAGGAACAAATAGATACTGTATACCTATAATACAGGGTGTTTCAAAAAACGTTCCGCTAATTTCTAGGGTAAATAGAATATTAAACAATAACGTTAGTTTGGTTAATAAACATGTCTCCGAAAATGCCTCCTTAAGAAGATACAGGCTTGTAAAAGTGGCCCCAAAAATCCTTTTTTTTTATTATCTCTGAAACGGTTTAAGATACCTAAAGGAAGTTTAGATCACAAATACCTTTGATTAGATCATAAAAGATAGTGTTGACAAATTTTTAATATGTTGTATAGGAGTATCGCTAAAGGGGGTGTCACTTTTTTAAAGGGGATATTTTTAATTTTTGGGACAAAAATAGTATTTTTTAAACAATTTACCACAAAAAAAGATACTCTTATTGAAATTCAAAAAAATTACTGGTTTTGGAGTTATTTGAGGTTTAGCAAGTAATGCTGATCGATTTAGTAAATTATTTTAAAATGAAACAATTAATAATTTTCAGTTCTAAGTTCCTGAAATGAAGAAATTTTTTTTTGAAAAACGCGCACGCGCGGGTGTGTGAAAGTATGTATACGGAGTAGTCCGTAAGTAATGGTCCAAACGAAATATTACGATCTGACACAACTTTACAACTGACAAAATAAAAATGACACATGGTGTTAAAATTAAAAAAAAAAATATATTGATCTCCAAAACGAAAAAAGGTATTTTTCTCATTCTTAGTACAATAAATAGAGATATAAAGTACATTGGTTTTAGGTTATGAATACGTTTTTATTATGTAGTGGCGTAGAATTCAAAAGGTAGAGCAACCTTTTAATACCCGCCAATGGAGTACATTGGATTTTTTTGTTAAAATACGAAACATTTTTAGATATTTTATACCAACTGCTTAGGCAGGTTATTATTATGATTCTGTATTATTTGGGAAACAGCATCAAAACGTGAAAATCAGTATTTCAGGAAGAATGCCCGTAACTTCAGGAAATGATAGATCTAATCATTTTAACACAAAACTTTCATATAAACGTAAGTCCAATAGTGCTTCGTTTTCGAGATACAGGGTGTCGAAGTTAAGAACCTGCCTAAGCAGTTGGTAATAAATACCTAAAAATGCAAATATCTTACAAACTGTTAAAGTTATCAATTTAGACAAAGTATATCTTTTTTATCTGAAAAACATTAAGGATTTGTATTTTAATAAAACAAATCCAATGTACTCCATTGGCGTAGAAATTAGGGATTAGGCATAATTTGGGGGAAAAAATTCTTATAACAAAATCGGCTCTAAAAGTATGATTAAAAATGTTTTTGAGTCCATAGTTTTCCGTTAGGTGGCGCAGTCTATCACTTACAAAATATAATTGCATTTTTCACAAAATATTCCCTAATTTAGGTTGGTAAAAAATATCAATTTTAGGAACTACTGTCCTTATTCTACAACTTTTGTTGAAGTCATTTTTTGTATCACCTATTCTTAAGTGGTGGGGGAAGTGTTCTTTCATTGACATAAAAAGACTGTTCCTTCCATATGCCTGAATCGTAGTCTCTATACAAAGAGAATTAAAAGTAGAATCCAGAAACAAATACAATAACACTTTTAATTTTTTAATAGACAACTAGAGGGCGGTCCATAACGCCTAGCTCTATTTTATTTTATTCTCAAAACAATTTTAGCCAACAATCAACACTCATCCAAAAATAACAATATCTTTGGAATGACAAGAGATATCAGTTCGCGGTTTTGACATGTCAATAAGTCATCTTATTTGCCTTTTTGTAAACTGGTTAGAGTTATAGTATTTTATTTGAAATTTCTCAGAAAAAATCATAAATAGAGCTAGGTGTTACGTACCGCCCTCTAGTTGCCTATTAAAAAATTAAAAGTGTTATTTGTTTCTGGATTCTACCTTTAATTATCTTTGTATAGCGCCTACGTTTGTGAAAATCGATTACAGTCTTTTTATGACAACCGGAGAGCACTTCCTCCAACACTTCAGAATAGGTAATACAGAAACATGAGTTCAACGAGAGTTGTAGAATAAGGACAGTAGTTTCTAAAATTGATATTTTTTACCAACCTAAATTAGGAAATATTTTGTAAAAAATGCAATTATATTTTGTAAGTGATAGAATGTGCCAACCAACGGAAAACTATGGACTCAAAAACATTTTTAATCATTCTTTAAGGGCCGATTGATTTTGTTATAAGAATTTTTCCCCAAATTCTAGGTCATACAGTTTCCGAGATACGGCTGGTCGCCACCCATAATGAATCACCCTGTATAGTATTTAATATTTGATATTGGTTTTCATATTTCATATAGTAATACTTACTTAGTACATCAAAATATATAAAAACATTTATCAAAATATGCCAAAACATTGTGCAATTAATTTAATTTAATATTAAATTTATGATTTGAAATGATTCTTGAGTTGCATACTATGATTTGTGAAAGAAAAATTGTTTCTGAACAAAATACGTGTATTTTAATTACTGAACTACAATTCCTTTACTATAAAACTAGTCCCAAATCTTTCCAGCAAAACAGAAACTATAGTTAAAGTAAAAGAATTCATTTTGAACTAAATATTGTTTATTGATTTATGAGCTTAAAAAATACAAGTGTTTGATTATTAAATTAAAACTCTTCGCATCAGAGAGAGCTATATAGACGAAAAAAAAGGTAACTATTTTGCAAACCTAGAACCAGTAACAAGCACAAATAATATAAAATAATTAATATTTAAATCAGTTAATACAGAATTTCTTTCATTTTAAGTAAAGCTTTCTCTTTTGTGCTGGTGAGATGAGAGGTGGTTTTACCGTAAAAGGGTTGCAGCTCAATAATCAAAATAGACGCATCTCGATAGCTCATAAATCGATAAACAATAATTACCTACAAAATAGTTACATTTTTTCATTTTAAGCATAGTTCTCTCTAGTGCCGAGGAACGAGGGGTAATTTTACCGTACAGGGGTGGCCGGTCAAAAATCAGAATACGTATTATGAGAGTTCTTAAATCAATAAACGATATTTACCTGCAAAACAGTCACTTTTTCAATTTTTGTGTAGTTCTCACTTGAGTTCAATTATTTAAAGGGTTGTTTTGGGGTTAAAACGATGAGCTCAAAAATCAAAATTATATTATTTTAAAAGCTCATAAATAGCTCCTAATTCTGCCGCAAAAAACGATTCAATATTTTTATTTGTAAGGGATGGGGGAGCTGAGTCGACGCCCCCACACTAAAATGTTTAAATTCCTCTCTAGTTTTTTGTTTTTACAAGGTGGAGGGGGGGGGGCTAGCTCCACAGACGTCTCCTGTACAAAATATTAAAAATTTACTTTTCTAAATTGTTTTCGTTAGCGCTGCTTTCACACTGCATACCTACTAAAGTACAAAATCCTTTCGAGAATATCAATAACTGTGATACGTTTTGTTATGCATCGCTTGAACCAGACCAATCGGTGAATTTAACAAAGTAAACAAAATTCAAGATATTTATGAGTTTATATTCGTATTACGTTTTAAGTTGTAAATATGTTCTGCAAAGTGTGCGACACGGATAAAATATGGTTGCTAAGTCTACACCATTAATGATTTTCAATACCAACTGTACTTACAATGACATTGTGGCTTTAATGAAAATTTTATAGTAAATTATAATTATTGTATTGGTACACGATTAACGACGTGCAACAGCTGGTGACTTTAAGGTATATTTGTGTAAAATATCAATTATAAGTGTTTGTAATTATGGAACAGAAACAAAAAATGTAGCATAAAAAATTAACACAGGAAGCAAGACCACACCCTGCTCTTAATTCTCCAATATTCAGTGTCAGAAACATCTCGGAAAAATAAATAAAGGTTAATACAAGTTGACCTACATTTTTACTTTACAAATTCATTAGTGAATCTATGGTATTGCATACTCTTTGGTAATATTAAAAGTTAAGCACTAAAGCCCTGAAAGTTACTTACTGAAGTGCATATTTGCTTATTACACCGCGTCTCTTTATGTCCATAATCACCGCAAATAATACATCTTATAGGACCTACTACTTTATTACAATTTATTGAGATATGCCCAAACTCACGACATCGCCTACATCGAGGTTCTCGGCTTTTTAAATTCAGATTAACTCTATCTTGCACTACAATCTTCCACATATTAGGATCATCTAAAAAATTGCACCATATAACAAAATACAAACAAAAGTAAAGTCAATACCAGACATATTTTTTTGTTCTTCTGCAATGTTAAAATTTTCTTGTCCCCAAGTACTATTATAAAACTTATTCATATCATCCGTCCAATACTTACTAAAACCTTTTGGCTGATTATTACTATTTTCTGTTTTATCATCAACACCGTCTACATTTATAATTAAATCATGTTCGTGATTATCTTCTTTTAAACTTGGATCATTAAAGTCATCAACGTAAATAATGCTAGCATCATGATTATCAAAACTTTCATCAATTTCAATCACTGCCATCTCCTTGTCCACTTTCACATTATCATTTACTGCTAAACCTACGTTACTTTGTGAATCATCCAAATTTATAACTTCCCCAAATACCTGATTATCATTTATCAAATCTTGTAATTCATACTCTAACTCACTGTTGCAGTCACTCTCAGAGCTGGAATCCGAACTATTAACGTTTTCCTTTTCTGGTAAACTGTGTTTTTTAGATTTATTAACCGAAAGTGATGATTGGAGCGGTGGAAAATCATCAGATTTTTTTCCACTAGACTCAATGTAATTAGTAAAGCTATCTAAGTTTAATTTAGAAAATGTATTATTTGCAGGATTTACGTTTTCACCATGTCCCTTAAAATTTTCGGTGTAATCCATACTGCTGCTACGGCCACTACTAGTTTCACATTTTTTAATCGGAGAAGACTTTTTAATATTCGAAATTATACTATTATCAAGAAAATCGTTCGAAGTAGTGGATTCTAGATCAAGATTTTCTGTTGAATTATTTATAACAGTTTGTTCCGTTTCTTCACAATCAATGTTAATAACTTCGTGTTTACTTTCAACTAAAATAACATCACCGGAATCCTTAGATGCATTTGCATCGTCATCACTAATAACACAAACAGATTCTTCTTCCTTAACATGATTTGTTGGTTCACGCTTAATTTCTGGAGCATTTGAATCAACATTAATTTTAATATTAGCAATTTGGTTTTGTTGTTTTTGTGAATTCTGTCTTGATTTATTACTAAGTGAACGTCTTCTATTATTCTTTGATCGTGCTTTTTTATATTGGCATAATAATCGTTCTAACCACTTTTGGGAATTTCTTTGGTGAGTGTAAATTTGAGTCGGGGGAGGTGGTAATAAGACTATATTGTTAACAGGTGAATGCATAACAGGAACTGAATAAACACCTAATCTATCACAATCACGATTCATATTCGCAGATGATACATTTATTAATTCGTTAGGTGATATTTTATTTAAATGTTGCGACTTTGCATTATCGAAATATCTCGTAAATGATGGTACATGCTGAGTGTTTGGTACATTAGGTGGAGTAACGAAATTATCGTAATCACTTGGCATATAATGAACTTGTCCGTATAAACGAGTTTCTAATTCGTCCATATCAATTTCAGATTCAATCTAAATCAATTTTTATACATAGATTTAAGGTTATGTTTTCTAATTACTTACCATTTCGGTTCTTATAACCAGATTTTACTTAAAATAATTTTAAACATTAATATTGTTAAAATATATATTTTATGGATATTAATAATATTTTAAATATAAATTAATTTCCATGTTATTACAAACTTTGAACGTGCCTCAAAGCACAAGGCATAACTGTGCTGCAATGTTGCCAAGTATAATAAATTAGAGTAGAGTCGTAGGATTCGCCGAGAAAGACGTGTCATCAACAATCTACTTACATATTAGCATTATGTTCACTACATGATGTTAACAATATTAAAATAATTAATCAAAACTCACAAATAAGTTTTGGAGTACTGGCAGCGCCACTCACCCGGATGGGTCTGCATTTCGTACATTTAGATAATTACTTTCACATCGAATTTTAGTATTATAATACACCTTGTAGCGTCCCCCAGGTACCTTATCTTGAAAATTGTAATTTAAACTGATTCGTAATAATGCAAATTAAAGAACAAAACAATCCCTAGGTGATTTATCTTGACATTACTGACAATAATGTTACTATTGCTCAAATGAGTTTCTTGCCTTACTTTGACTTTCCTGGCAATAATTAGAACATTAGAATTTATTTACAAGTCTGATATTTAATTACTCGAAAACCTGAAATATGATCAAACGAGGTGGCCGTCTAGTGTTAGGTACTATCTGAGATAGGCTGGGCGAGGTTAAGTGTTACATCATGAGGGGCAGGTAAACAATGAAACTACTCAAATTAAAATTAACGAGCTTTGTACAATGATGGTTCAACCCGTTAATGTACTATTGTGGGAAATTATAACATTAAGAGCAAAATAAATTAAAAGCAGTTTAGTTACATATAAACACAATAAAAAAACCCATGTAGTCACACCCACAATTGTGTCATAAATAATCAGAATAAAAATCGTAATACCAAACATGTGGCCCTTTAAAACCAATCATGCCAGTCTTTAAGTAAATAAGCACATAAAACTATTAGTCAAACTACAACAACTGTAAAATTGCACAGGTGATAATAAGGTAAAGAAAAGGACAAAAGAAAATAGACAAGTAATTTACACGTACACAATGTTTAGTGACTACTAAAGCACAAAATACATACGTACAATTACAATAAATTACATATAAAGAGAAATTAGTTCGCAGGCAAATAATTCTACTTAACAAACTGGCACAAATAACTCATTAAGCAAAGCCTTGCAAAGGTAAGTTGTAAATAAACCATAACATCGTGACCGATGTACAAGTTTGAGTGCGTTAAAAAAGTACAGTGCCACTTTCTCAGGTTACACATTCATCCATACAACAATAAAAATAAATTTCGAGGTGTTTAATGGTCATCCGAAACCGGGAGTACGTAACCATTTGGTAATTGCCCATTACAATTAGTAACCAAGGATTATCCTGTACCCGTTCGCCAGGCCCATCTGTAGACAAACATAAATATAAACAACAAACAACAATGCTAATTCAGCTAAATACAAGAGGGAGGGAGTCTTTTATTTTGGCAGATTTTAGCTTAATGAGCCCGCGTGAGAATGCGATACCTTTGCATGGCAATGTTTGATTTTTAATCAGTTGCATACGCTTGTAAAATGATTTGCTGCGAGCTATCATTTATATAAAAATACCTACTACTTACACTTAAATATATTCTCTTTAGTTAAACGCTTTACCACCAACACGGCGAGTTACGATATGCGGTTTAAAACTCGGCGCGGCGACGATTAATTACAGATTAATTTTTGGAAAAATTTACATTAAAACATACACAAAGTAAAAAAAAACGAATTAGCGTTTTAGTTTTGCTAAAAGTTACACGACAAAATATTTATAGACCGAACGGTTTACAACGTGAGTTTCTAAATAAAACAATAAAAGCAGACCGGCTCTTGTTTCCAACTAACCATGTCTAGTTCCGAAAAACAACCCCCGTCTTTCAAAAGTAATAAAAAAACAAGAAACATTAATTTACGTTGGAACAGTTTCATATTAAATATTGCACGACATCTTAATTTTAAAAATATGCATTGGTCCGTAACAAGCGCTACATTTAAGTCTCAAGTTTCAACGTACCAAACAAAGATCCCTTTGGATTTGCGCTGTGTTCATCCGTAATTAATTATTAAATCAATCACCTTTTTACATCAAGAGCGCGCGTATAGAAATTTTCAACAATCCGACACGCCAGTTTTGGCAGAACACCTGTTTTACTAGCCTAATGTATGTTTCCTTTTTGCTGTTCAACCTTTACTCAGATATCATTTATAAATATTCCCACATTTCTTACATAAAAATACATAAAATAAAATATTCCGAAAATATTAGCAAATTACGACGTATTACAAAGATATCAAAAATCCACTAATTATCTTTTCTATCGCGGTAACAATGGCGCTTTGACAAACGTGCATTACAGTAATAAAAGAGGTTCCCTACCTACCACCTTATGAGCGCCTAATGTCACCGTGTTGTAACAATTATGCCACATCATAGGTATGGTCATTGTTTATATATGTTATAAAAATTGGTATGATAAATGGTGTACCGTTTTTTACATTCCCGTATACTATACGTATAGTAAAGGGAAGGTATTGCGATCATGAAAAATTTCACCTCGAGACTTTGGCGGATCATTTTGAGGTGTGCGTGCGTGCGTATGTGTGTGTGTGGGCGCGTGTACGCGTGTGTTTGTACGTGTGTCTGTTTGTGTATGCGTGTGCGAGTGGGTGTGTGTGCATTTTTTATGATATGTTTTTCAACATTTGTACAAAGTAAGTAAATATTTTAAACATATTTAAATTGTTAATGAACTTAAAACAACTGTAAGGTGGAAAAAGTTAGTTACCTAACAAGATTGTGGTATTAAAAAAATTATTAAAATTCAACTTTCCACAATAGTGCAGATAAATTACATTCTAAACATGTTACGACTTATTATAAGTTTTTTTTTTCTATATACATAAAGACAAAATTTACATCGATTGGGGCTTGAACCTTGGTGGCGCAGTTGGTTAGCGCGGTACTCTAGCAAAGTACAGGTCGTAGGTTCGAATCCTACTCGAGGTAAACTTTTTATTTGTGTATTTAATAAAATTAATAATAATTTTTAATGTTACGACTTAATATTAATTTGACACAAACTATAAATTGATAAATATTAAATACCATAGTAAATTAGCATAATAATAATAATTGAAATATTCCTAGTTTTATATAATTAAATAATTGACCTTAACGTAAACTTTCTTTTTCTTTATTACATTACAAACCATCAAAGTTGATTGCATTAACAAACTTGTAAACAACCCTTGTGTAAATAGATAATACTTCATACTTTCCTACTGGTCAATCACCCCCTGTCATTAAAATTCTCTTTTTTAAAGTTTTTCTTGCACTAGATAGTTTCTAGAATTCAAATAATATGTGCTCTACTGTTGGAATGGCACTCCCATACGAGTGTTGGAAATTAAAAATTTTAACTGACAAAGTTAGGCAACCTGTTGTTTGTTAAAAAAATAAATTTTTGTTTTGTTTTTTTAAGTAGTTATGTACTTACAGTTTGAGTGGTATAGATACAAGAAGATATATACAATAAAACATTATATAAAATCACTGGCGTATTAGTAAAAACTTGTACAGACCCCGCATCCTTTACTAAATTTTCCTATAATTAATTATTTTCTAATTATCCCGTGTTAATTAAATTTCGCAGAAATCAACAAATAATGAATTTTATATCCCCTCCGACGTTAATTTAAAAAAGACATCGAACGTATTTCTACGTCAGAATCCCCTCCGGACTTTTAGCTAATCTCAACCGAAAGACAGTACAGAAGCCTGGCCCACCCACCGCTGATTCTCTGTAACAACCGCGACGCCCTATCGGAGAATTCAGAAGCCTGACCGCGTGCTTGCCGCTCTTAATTGTGTTATTTGTTTCCGCCGATCTGCAGACCGCCGAGTTTGTCAAAATATTCTTCTTTTGCCGTCGTACATTTTTTGTCGAGATTCTTCGCCACCGTCACCTGACTCTAAGGTCGAAAGCACGTAAGTTTTATTGCACAATATTACACAATACGTAGAAAGGACGCCGGGCTTTGACGCCCGTAGTTATCTTTCACTTACTCCGTTGGGAATAAAGGTCGTCGCCTTAATTCCACTAACTCACGGAGGGCCCATTTATACAGCACACAACGGGTTAGCCCCAGATTCTTATAAATGCTTCTTCACCAAACATACATTACACGTACTAACACCCACACGTCTACCACAAGGGAAAATAAATAAATAATAACCAGAGGTGTCCGCAACCTATAGATAACATTAATGTCAGACGCCGCTTAGGGTTTGATCTTCCCGTTATAAATAGAAGAGACCGTGGCGCGTTCACATAATTAATTGCATCAGACGTCACTAAACGTTTTGCTAACCGATTACAATTTGTTAGATATCCACGCAACGTTAGTTTTCCTAACAACACTTCTTAAGAGAAGTCCGGTAAGAAGACCATACCTGCACGGCGAGTTAGTTTTCCCCGCACCTGGAAACAACAAACTAATTCGTTCCTGAAGGTTTGAACACCTTACCAGCATCATCATCAATCACGAACGTTGTACATTTCATTTTAATACGGAGGATAATCGCGTAAGTAATAAACATTAGTTTATTTCATTCCAAACAATTGTTTGTTTACTTCCGGTACCGTAGTGGTAAAATCTCGTGTAAACAGTAATCTTGGTTACTTTTAAACAATTAGCATAAATCTTGTGTGATTAGAAAAGTTTACGTATTAAACGCGAAACCGAATTAATTTTCCTGTCAATTTAAATCAGTTAACATCCAATATTAAATTTATTATTCCTTAATAATTAGAGTAAATACTTCCGTAATTAATCAACCAGAACCCGGTACGCCTGCAGTTTTTTATTTAATTCATTACAAACAGTAACAGTTACATTTTTATATTGTACAAATATAAAAGGTTAATTTAGTAGAAATTTCAGGTAAAGGAATACGTTTATTCGGCCTGAAGGCAAAATCATGTGTAAAAATAGTCATGCCCACCAATGTTATTTTAAAGTATTTATTTTTCGAAAGTGACCTTCTCACAGACGCAAGCGCGAACGGTGCCCCGATATCAAGTTACGTAATCGTGCGGTCCCATTCGCACTTAAATAGACTTCTTAGTTGCCACTGTTTACAGAGCCGGCCTAAGAGTTGTTAAATAATTTGAAAAGTCATCTTTGTTAGAATTTTTTGTTATAATACAAGTGCCTGATAAACAGATAAAGGTAATATTAATTCCAATTCACATAGAAACGTCCCAGGATCCAGTAGCCGACCACCTGCCGCCCAGGGCCGTCTATCTAGACCTGGCGTCCAAGGAAAGAATTGCCTGCTTTATTTATTGTACATGTTTTATTTTTATTTTT
Organism: Vesta saturnalis; assembly: GCA_036346205.1. Taxonomy (NCBI): domain Eukaryota; kingdom Metazoa; phylum Arthropoda; class Insecta; order Coleoptera; family Lampyridae; genus Vesta; species Vesta saturnalis. Next base: position 9,120,373 of record JARFJB010000902.1, on the reverse strand, counting down.
CGTTATTAGTAATTTAAGTTCAAATATCTAGCATTATAGAATAATAGAAAAATATACGTTTAAACCATTCTATGCTTATACTTCAGTGTGAACAGTTTTTAGCCAAAACTAGCTACCGAAACGAACTAATCCCTTTTCTTGGTAGTACGAGAACCGACTGAACTAGACCGAGGCAACTAAAAACAAAAAATTTTAATTATCGTAAGCAAAGTGGCTTACAAACTCTACGACAAAGTAAAAATCTCAACAGGTTATGGGCCCAGTGGTTGTAAAAATATATAAAAAAGTAAAAAAAAAGTAACAGTGAAAAAATATTAAAAAAATTGTAAAAGTGACAAGAATGGCTACAGCTTCAGGCAATGACATATTACAAATATCAAGATTGACTGGTGGAGAATCATTTCAAGTGTGAAAGTTTCAAATAGACATATTGTTTAAAGCTCAGGGTCTTTTTGAAATCGCCAAAGGAGAAAAGCAGCTGAAAACCTTACAAAAGGAGATGAGAAGAATGATTGGAAAAGAAGAAAGGATGCAAAAGCACAAAAAGCGATGACGACCATTGATAAGAAGTTAATGATGCACATTTTAAATTGTGAAAGCGCCAAAGAAATTTATGAAAATCTGTGTAAAATTTTTGCGAAGGACAATAAACAACAAAAATGTGAACTCTTGCAAGATTTTTTCAATTTCAAATCGAGAAACGTTCTGATATATCCCTACATAGCAAATTGGAAAATTTTGCATACCGATTAAAAGCATTAAATCAGGAGATTGATGATGATATGTTAATGTCTAAAATATTGGCTACTTTACCTGATCAGTACAAATATTGCATCACGGCTTGGGAAGAAATATCTAATAATCTTCAATCTTTAACAAACTTAACAGCATCATTGATGGCAGAGGAAGAAAGAATTAAGGGTATGCAAGAAAGTGAATCAACTGTAGCATTTAAAATGTGTGGTAACACTGGACATTTCATACGGAGCTGCACAAATAAAAGAAACATAAATATAAAGAAAGCAAATGCAACAGAAGAAAAAGTTGCATTTCTGGCTGAATACAATAAAGAAAAAAATGATACCTTTATAGTAGACTCTGGTAGTTCCTCACTTTTGTCAAACAATAAGAACCTGTTTGAATATATAGAAGAATCAAAATCTGAAATATTAGTAGCTAAAAGAAACCAGTCGATGATAACCGAAGCTAAAGGAACAATAAGTAGTGAAAATTGTATTTTAAATGACGTTCTATATGTGCCAGATCTAAGTAGAAATTTGCTCTCGGTCAATGGAATTACAAAAAGAATGGACAAGTGACTTTTACAAAACATAAGGTATTGTAACTAAAAACGATCAAATCGCACTTGAAGGCGAAAACAAGAAAATGGAATGCACCTATATTATAAATTTGCACAAGAAAACAGAACAAAACTTCTTAACAGAAAGTTCGTGCTTTGATTTTTGACACAAATCAAAATAAAGAGTTATGGGGAGAAGCAGTATGAGTGGCAGCATATTTAATGAATCGATGTCTAACTGACTCTATAGATGTAACACCTATCGAAAAATGGGCCCATGAAAAGTCAGTTTTGTCTCAGTTACAATTATTTGGGTGTGAAGTGTATGCCAAAATTTTGAGTTACGTCAGAAAATTAGACGTTCGCAGTCAAAAATATATTTTCGCTGGTTATGGATTAAATGGGTATCGTTTATGGGATCCTGATCTACGAAAAATTATAGTACATAGCTGTCAGCAAAACTGCTTCCATCGGAGCTGTCTTGGAGTTTGGGTTCGGATTCGTCCGCATCTTCAGATGACAACTGAACTAAAACTCTCTTAACGGTCTGTTTCGCCCAAACAAAAGGTTTGTTATTTTTCATTTTCTGCAGCTTAATTTCTTGAAAGTCTGGTGAGTCGGTTGCAATCATTTGCATTTTTCAGGTTTTCGGCCCCCTGCACGACGCTTGCGAAGTGGAGCTTTAGGAAATGGACGAAGTTCCTCTGGAGTCTTCGCTGCGATAGGTGCACTGCTTGTTGATGACGTTTCTACGTTCGTCTCCTTCTCTTGAATTATGCTTTCCTCATGAGGTTCGTACGGTTTGCTTGTTACTTCAGCTGGCAAGAACTCATGGTCTTCAAGCACGTCTGCATTGAATGGCCATATACCAGATAATTTGAATCCCACTGAAATGTTGTTCGGTGTGAAAGTCAATGCAAATGCTTGTCCTACTAATGTCGATACATCGTTGTCACATATAAAAAAGAGAGTTGGCAACAGCGCCAACAACTTCGGCGTCCGACAGGTTAGCGTTAAGAAAAACGATGTATGTGTTAACGTATGTAATGTAAGTTGTTCATGAAAAATAAATCTATAAATACACTTAGTCTTTTCCATTGCTATAAATTATTGAATAAAGATAAATTGAAATGGGTTTACCAGCATGATTCAGCATCCAGTCTTTGCTGGCCCTATTGTAGTAGCTTCTGAAAGGTCCGAACGTTGATATCTCGAGCGACAGCAGCTTATAGCTCGTGTGTGGGGGAAAAGTGAAAAATATGATTCCATTTCCCTTGCTAGAGTAATGGCAGCTATTGTAAGGTGGCTTTCATGGTTGTCCATTATAAGCAACACTTTCTTGTCCACCGATAGCTTCACGATGGAAATAAAATGCTGCAGATATTGCACGAAGCCCTCCGCATTTGACCATCCGCTTGAAGTCGCCATACCAAGGGTTCCAGGAGGCGCATTATTAATGATATGGTTCTGAAAGTGGACCCGTGGGAAAATTAATGCTGGTGGGATGAATGTACCTGCTTCATTAACGCAGGCTATCATGGTTACATTTAGCCTTCTTTTGCCAGAAGTAGCC